>KK121301.1:490361-543740 GCA_000611955.2 Stegodyphus mimosarum | reverse complement strand
AGGTTAACAAGCCCGGAAAACGTGTATGCACGGAAAACGGCCATGCAACCGGCCTATTCGCCCGGATTCGAACCCCGCACCGAATAACCAGTGTTCAACGATTTTACCGTTTTACTGGTGGTCTTATTTCTGGACTAAAATCACCGCAGTATGACGATATTACTTTTTATTATTATTATTATTATTATTTTGTCGTTTTACATGCCTTGGCTTTTGGGGGGGGGTATCGCTTTCAAATATGTGGACCTAAATCCCGTTGGAACCTGGAATATATAAACCTAGAATGAAAGTTTGTGAAATTCAGATTGTGTTTCTTTTTTAGTATGATGTTTCTAAAAACTATAGTGATAGTTCTTTCTATACTGCATTTAAAGTTGGTCAAAGTTCAATTTTAGATTCATTAATTTTTTAGAAAAGCTGTATATATTTGGGGAGGTGGAATTAATGCAGGCTTTTATAGCGTGTATACGAGGCCAGTTTTCCTTAAAAAGTCCTTCACGAAGATATCCCTTCCCTTAGGCAGATAGTCTTCAAGTGCTTTGCTCTAGTCAAATAACCTAAATCAAACTATCCATGTAATTACCTAAGTCATTTCATCTTAAAATAAAGACTTGTTGGGATATGATAAATCTCTCGTATGTGTGGAAAGAGTTTTGAATCCATTATTATTAAATAACTAAATGAAGTAAAAATGTACAGTAAATGGAATGTGTGAAGTAATTTTCCCTATCTATATTCTGAATGCATTTCATTCCAAATTTTTACCGAACGCAGCATTATTCTGCGCAAATTTTAGGTCTAAGTTTTATCAATCATTGGGGAAAGGGGAGGAATTAGAATAGCCGCATAGATGTTTATATTTCCCATTGTATAAAAATCCTGTTTCTTTTAACTTTTACTGAATGAAAATGAAAATTGGTATGGTGTCGCTTGATATTTGTAAAATTTCTTTATATAAAGGGAAAAGTTAAGTACACTAAATAGATAGTAGGAATAAGAGTTAATTATGGAAATTTCTCACGAAAATGTCTTATTAAGCAAGGAGTTAATTTATTAAAAAAAATTGTAATGAATTTAATGGCATTAGAAAAATTTCAGATTTTGTTTCGTTCTAGAATATAACAATGAAAGTAAGTATAAATTATATGATAGGATGTTTAATTTTTGAAATTTTCAAAATAGATAAACTTGTAAAGGTGATTGTATGCATCAATTTAAGATTTTTAGGACTGTTCTGAAAGCATTAGTGTGATTATTATTGTTTTTGTTAAAAAAAAAAGTTAGCCCAGACTAAAAGCATCTTTTGTAGTTAAATTACATTTGAAGCTGTGAAAGTAAATATGGTTATCAGTGAACCAATGAGATATGCTGTGTTTGAGTAATGTGTTTAGTGATGAGGTGTATTTAGAAATTCCAGTAGCAGCCATATCTTGCGACGAAGGGTAATCTAGTATTGAATTTGTACATCCTTTTGCTATTCTAAATCACATCATAAAAATACGTTATGTACTTTGAAAAATGCGATGCGGATAGATTTTATATAAGTTGACCCCAAAAAGTAAGACTAATTTTAATTTCGAGTTGTAAACCAGATGAATGAATTGGTTACAAAATGATTTAACCCGTAGTATGTAAAACATGAATATTCACATTGAAACAGCACTGGCAGCAGGTTAAATTCCCGCCTAATCTTTACGTGTCCCCCGCCCCCCTCCAAAAAAGATTATGCAATGGAAAACCAAAGTAATTTAGATGAAATATTTTCAGCTGTACCTACAGAGGTTGACAAGTTGCATATTTAACAAAATTTAGTTGAACTAGCCGAAAAAATTTCCAAATGCATGAGAGAGAGAGAGACAGAAATGTTGTAATCTTTGTTTTTTTATGCATGGAATTAAATTATATTCCTCTGGTAACAGTCTGATCTGTTTAGCAAAGAAAAATATAGAGAGATAAAGATCAGTAGAATCCTAAATAACTTTGATTGTGATGTCATCTGATTTTTCTCTTTCTAAGCAAAACGTAGATATATTAAAAAAAAAAAAAAACCTCTTTTGTAGTATTTAATGCGAAGCGTTAGACCCATCCCGAAATTATAATAGTACTGTAAATGCCTGGATTGTAAATGCATAAAAAGATAGCGTAGGAACCGGTCCAGAAATTTTGTAGAGATTCAGCTAAAAACGTTTCTAATTTAAAATTTCTTTGTTATTGGGGGGGGGAATTCTAATTCTAATGTCTGGATTAATGGAATTCTAATAGCTAGATTGACATTGATTCTATTTTAAGAAAGCCGAAAAAAACATCAGCCCGTTTTGTGATGCATTTTTGCATCTTACTTTTGTTTTGAAACTTCTGGCATTACAAAACTCAGGAACGAAGAATGAATGAATTATGCTTCCATAGGAAACGGATTGTACTAATAAGAAAAGTTGAACTGAAAAATTTTCATACCTAAAAAAAAGATACGTTTATTAACAATGTATTTTAGTATTTCAAATCCATTCGATATTTTCAAGCAGTATATTATTTCGTCTTTTATGAGACTTTTTTCACCCAGAGATACAGATAAGTTTACAGATAATTTTAAAGATAAGTTCTTGAAACCTCTTTCCCAAAAAATATTTTTAAAAAATATGTAGAGAGAGGAACTATTACATCGTATAAGGTCACTTATATAAAAGGTACGTCCCCAGGGCTTCAAATTCGAATTTTCGTTTCATTTTAACTGAAATGCGAATGTTTGTGTAATATTATTATTAGACGATTCGCGATTTTCAGTTTAGATTTTAGCACATCTGATTAATTACAAGTATTCCATATCGTCGATTATCAAAAGTATGACTTCCATGGTGAATGAAAACATCCATGATAATTTATTAAAAGATAAATAAATACACTCCAGCAAGGAGTTAATTTATTAAATGAGTGTTAACAGTTTTATATCGCCTTCGAAGCCGAATATTCTTACTTCCCCAAACTAGTTTTCCGTTCATCGACCATAATTAATAATAGCTATTTCGTTACGTGTGATATGCACTAAGTTTTATGTAAAATGTATGTTTTCTAAATGCATAGGAAAAGTCAGTTTTCGCTGTGTGATTTTCTTTTCTGTATTTCTAATGTAAATAGCAATTAGTGAGTAAGAGAATCATCGTGAAGTGGGCAGTTAAAAAACTTCGTTTACTTTCTCCCGGTGTTTTGCCTGGGTAACTGAAACATATACGGCATAGTACTAAACTACATGAAAATGTTTTCCTTTATTTTGCATTTCCTTATCTCATGTGTAACGAAAATAGGACTCACGTCAGTTTAAGAATTTTCTTCGAAAAGCATTTCGCTCAGTGTTAATAGCCATTCTGCATTTTGCTGCATTTAAGTAATCTCATTTAACATAACTGTAAGGAAATCCCCGACCCCCCCCAAATCTGGAGAAATTTCACATTTCTAGCTTTATCTTGTAGGAATTGTTCGTCGGATGACCTCTGACACATTTTTGGAAATTCCTGAGATCGGACATTCCATTCAACCCATTTAACCCTTACTATATTGAATATGCACTGAAGTATAAGTATATTGTACATATTATTGCAAGAATATTGACGTATTGTTCCATTTAATTATGAAAATTGACTTTCTAATGATTGATTTTATGTTCACTATACTTCATGATATGGTGATGATTAAAATTTTAAGGGCCATTCCCACTGGGGTTTATTTGAGCTAACGGACACAGCTGACGTAGCCGACCCATCTCCAAAACCAGTTTTTTTTTCCATAGGGCAGCAATTTGAAAAATCTGAACTGCAGGCAAAGCGGAGCTAGTCGACACATGGAATTGACTCCTTTAGCTCAAATAAACCCTAGTGGGAATGCCCCTTTAGGGAGTATAAGGGAAATGTGTCGTGTATGTGTGTGTGTGCGCACACATGTTTCACTATGAAACACATCAAAGCTATCCGAGGAGGAATTATAATCTAAAACTTGAAAGGCCAGTGGCGAGAGAACTGTCGTTCAGTCCTTTATTTTTTTCGGATTTGTTTTTTAAAACTCCTTAATGCAGCATATTTTTTTATATATTTTTATTTATTCTAATTACTTATTCCACTAAACGAATTAAGTTACATTGATTGGAATTAAATTGCAGATTTTTCAAGTGCTCCAATCGAATCATAACCCAGTTTTTTAAAACTGAATTAAGAGCCATATGCTTTAAAAGCAAGATGCTACAGAAAAAAACCTGTCCTCAGTCCACCAGTTTCTTTCGTTTAAGTGCTCAGAGAAGATCGTATAAATTTCATTGATTTGACGCCTGTATTAGTTATTGACTCCAATATAGACTTTATTATTTTTGGAAATTTGCTTTGTAAATTTGCTGTCCTTTTCAAAGGTGGACATAGTATTGACACCAAAATACACGTTTTTAATATTTTTGCAAATTTGATTTAAAAGGTGGACATAGTATTACTGATCAACATATTGAAAACGAGGCGAGCATATATATGACAAGGGAAACTAAATTCTTGATAAATAAATTAAAAAGTTCAGAAATTAAAGTACTGAGTATTTAGTGAATGGCTAGATTGGCATTACGGCAATTTTCATGTCGGAGTTCTCAGAAACCGGTGCCGTCAGAATTCTTTTACGAAGCTGCACCCTGGTTACGCAACCCAGAATTTTCTCCATTTGTAAAAGAGAAAAACGTGACACGGTAGTTGTTTGTTTTTTGGTTTTAAAACTAATGAAGAGCTAGAAGCAATTGCGCCGCTTGACGCTGTTGTATGTCCGAAATTGATACGCGTAAACCTTTTGATGATTTCGTTTGTGCAATAAGTATGTGCTAATGGTGGTGTTGGAAAGAAGCAGTGGAAGAAAATCGATTGCACTCTTACCTTTAGTGAATTTCTCGCTTCTGATGATGCGTAATGTGACGTAGTGAAATTCTCTCAGATAATTTGACTCATATTTCCCCGTAAGCGTGGCTTTCCTGTATTCGCCCGTTGCACAAATTATTCCGACTTAGCTCTGCTTTTTTATGCCTTGGGTTCCTTAAAATTCAGATCTGCGTCTGCGCAGCGTTTCAACTGCAATCAGCCAAGTCCTTATCTTTATAATAGCTAATGTATTTAAAATGTAGATTTAATTATTATAATATATTTAAAATGTAGATTTATTGATCACTGAGGGGGAAAGTTTATGAAAAGGTTAAAAATAGCGAGTTGCGTACTATTGAAAGATACTACTGAAAGAGCGCAAGAGAGAAGCTGGGTTTGTTTCAGCATGGAAAGCTAGTGTATAATTTCAGGGAAATTTCCTATTTCAGACTTAGTTTCCTAAAGTGCTGCTTCCTTGCGCTTGTTTTTATTTGTGTGAAGTTTGCGGCCTTTTCTGTTTTAATCTTTTCCTCCGTTTAATTTAAGTGAGAAGTTCATTTGTTAGTTTAGTGTCTGCTGAATTATTTTCTCGGCAAAACGTTTGTAAATGGGATTTTAGTTTTCCAAATCTTATATATAAACACATTATGTTATGCTACACATTGGAAAGGTAATGAAAATTCCTTACACATATCCCATTCAGTCTTTTTGAATGAAACCCAAGACAAATTATAGGAATTTCATGATTCTTTTCCTCATGGACATTGGATACCATTAAGATTGTGTATAATTGGTGGTTTCACATCTCTTCTGTACTTTTTTAAGTTCAACGAATAAACAAAAATGAATATTTCAATTGCTTTATAAATTCTTCAGTGTGATTGTCCTTCGTTTTGAGGATATATAAAGTTGAGAAAGTTTTGTTAATTGTAACATTTTTTTCTAGTTCTGATGAAAATAAAATGTATGTATATGCAGTCCGAAAAATATTTTTCACAGTTTAATCTATTAAATCATAAGTTCCCAACTGTTGGTATAAGAATATCAAAATAATTATCTTTAGTATAGTACAATTAGAGGTTTGTTTCACGAATTGTGTTTCTTGCGTTGGAATAGATGTATAATTACTGTTTAACATCTGCTATTTAGTTTGTTAATAGATATATTGCGTGCATTATATGGGTGGTCTAAATCTGATGTTTGAGGTTATAATCTTTTCCAACAACTTAATGTAAACTTTCTGTTTTTTAAATATTATTTAGATAATTTTTTTAATTGAATTTAGTACATAGATTTCTGACTAACCGGTCATTGAATTCCAATCAAACAAAGCTGTTGTTGACTTTTATAGTTGTAAGTTTGTGCATTTCAGTTTTATTTAAATTAACCTTCACTTTCTTCATATACAGATTTGCGGAAAAAGTGTGTGTATGTGTGTATGCAAAAAGGCCAATTTGCCAAAATAGGGCAAAATGTCTTCCTGTAATTTATTTTAGGAAATTCCTAAATTCTTTGTCACCATACAAAAAATTTAAGGGAAGTAAATTATGGATAATAAATTCAAAAGAAAGACTTTTTAATTAAATACACCTGCCTTAAAATGTTCTTAAAAACCATGTTTGCTTAATTATACGTTACCTACATAAACTGAAACATACTTTAGTTTTTCTCTAACAGAACATGGCAAACTGTTATGTTAGTTTATTTGAATATGGCAAAGTATACGAGAGATATCAGCCTTAAAGGAAGGGATGCCTTCGTGCAGGACAATGGGAAACACAAAGTGGAAAATGCTCATGCTTTTCCCGGGGTTTGGAACCCAGGACTCGATTTGAATTACCAGTGTTCAGCGGTCTTATCTACTCGATCACTGGCGGGCTTTGTGGCGCATTCACGATTTCGTATTCACATTACACATGGGGAAAAACAACTATTCAATCAGCCCGTTTGTCGAGGCTTAAATCCACCAAAGCAACATCATACCTGTTCTAATTGGAGATCATATTGTAAATACAAGTGTGTACATCATTTTCCATATGTGATTGTGACCATAAGAATATTATCATATAGTTACTCAGTTTCACGATTTGAAGTAGAAAAGAGAGTTTCACAAATATAAATACTTATAAAACCATATACCAGTTATAAACTGTTCTTCCCGATCTTATTTTTTCAAAAATGGATGTCCATCACAGTTGAATAGATTAAAACAACTGAGCACTGTTAGTTTGACCGAAAACGGCCTGGGTGCTTGGGCATTTTCAAGGTTTTTTTCATGTGTAATTTGAATAAGATCCAGATTTTGTAGGAAGTCTGCTTGAAGGCATCCCTTTGTTGAGTCTGAGTTGTTTGTATAATCCTTTAAAGCAGACCAAATGTCATAAGTTTTTTCTTTACATTATTTACACCTGTCAGGACTTAGTGTTCTGTGCATCCTTTTTGGAAACATGGTAAATTCTGTAAAGGGTTCTTAACCTCCAATATTCAGTCCTGAACTGGAACAGGGAGCGGAAGGTACGCTATGTTCTGATGTATCTGCTGGGCTGGATAATAACTGCACGTGAAGGGATTTGAAATCCTCTTTTATTCAATCACTATTAAATACAAACTTCCCAACTTGGGAGAGATACAGAACGTAAAAGACCGCTCTTGGGTCGAACTTAACAATCAAATAAATTAAAATAAATACCTAAATAGAAATTAAATTAAACTTTGCTTCGCAGAGCAATTCGCGGAAGTTGGCCTCTACCGAAAAGGGTGCGTAGCAAGGTATACTAAATACTACCGCACTTTAATTTGTTTTACAATGCAATCACGTAGTAAGCACTATGGCTTATAATTTTAAACTGCTAGCTGGTCAGACGAACGTTGAGCGGCGTGACCGTGATCTGAGTCTAAGCTCTCACACACCGAGAGGGTTCTACCTCTGGCTTAAATAGACTTCCTTCCAAATTAGCATAAGCTAAAAACGCGCGCTTCTTCTGACAGGAAGTTGAAACAGAGAGGAGATAGAAAAGATTTAAATTAAAATAAAACTTGGTTAGTTTAATTAAAACCTTACACACCAACGTTTCTTTAATTCTTGGTCGCGAAAATTTATTTGAGATACACAAGTTTAAAGAAATTATGCTTATGAGAGTTTTAAAAGAAATTACATTCATTGATACTAATGACATTAATCATCTACCATATAAAGTCTTAAAGGAATTAGTTGAGCTATCGAGTGACTCAAACTTAAAACTAGATTTTTCATAAAAATTCTTGATTGAATCATATATGGGAGCTAGAACTGAATCTCTGGCAATTTCTGAAATGTCATTCAATGTTCTTCTGCCATTCAGCACCACATAATACTTGAAATAAATTTTTCAGCTTTAGCGCTTAATAAATTTGAATATCGTTCAGCGCTACGAAATGTTGCAAAGTTCTCACAGTTACAGTAAAAGATTTCGAAGATTTAATTTGTTATGCAGCAAAAAACAAGCGCCCCCATCTCATTAAACTGTGATTTTCTATCGTTAACTTTTGTATACCCAAAATATATCTTGAGCCTTTATTTTTATATGTGTATTTTTTACCAAAATTTAAATTGTATGTGGGAAAATATTTATTTTTATATCTTTTTTCTGTATTTGATATCTGGGGTTGTGAAAAGATTTCATTGATAAAAAGGGGTCATGAATAAAAAAAAAAAAAAACTTTTAAGAAGCTAGGATTTAGATGAATGTAAGACCTGATTTTCAGAAATATTTCGTGGTATAAGACTTATCAACTAAGATTAGGTCTTTAAACATAATGTTTGATTTAGACTGTCAAAAATTCAATTATCTCTTAAACAAAATGTGTAAAGAATTGGCTGGTTAACTTTTTATGGCAAACCACGCTAGTGATCTTGCTGGGCCACTGATAGGCTATGTAAGCATACTGGTTACGAAGATATGAGTGAAGAAGACTTCCTCCCCTGAATATACAAATCAAATCATCCAAAATACATTTATATCAAATAGGAAACAGAAACAGCGAAGAATCGTACAAGGTGGCCGTGAAAAAACTTTCCCGATATATAAACCCGTAGCGACCTATCAGCTGAACCATTCGAAATGAAATTTCAGATAGTGATATTTAAAGGTTTGCGCTCGAGATAGTGATGATTTAAAATAACTGAGCTTTCGCAGGTACGATTACAGTGAAAAAAATTTCGAAATTTTCGAATGGTAATTAATACCCACTTATTTCCTGTTCAGACTGATCAGCGCATTGAAAAACCATAAATCGGTCGGAACTATATACGTATGACGAAAAATGCAGGTGTAAAACGTTTGCTTTTGGAGAAGAGCATTAGGAGTAATGACAACACAAGAGAGGAAAGGGAAAATTCTTTTATTGGAATTAAGCTTTCAGTGTGTCCTCAGCACATTGGAATGAGGTCAGGGGATCACGGTGGCCATGAAACTGCAAAGTTACTGTTATTTTGAAAATGTTGTACACGTTTTACAGGGCCAGAATTTGCCTAAGCACAGGGCGACATAGAAGGAGGGAAAAAAAATCTCACACAATTAATTATTTCAGAAGTGGTTGCATAATTATTAACAGTGTTTTATAAGCAGTAAATTCATTTTAGTGTATACATTTTTCGATTTGTAAATATATATAGATAGATGTGCAGTGTGATAAAATATATGAGGTTTCAATAAAAACTCTCCTCCTTTCTCCAAACTTAAAATTTTTTTGTTAAATTACGATCATTCATTGCAGAATGTCTTAAGCTGCGGAAGTGTTAATTGATTTTGTTCACTAGCAGCATAAGGTTTTCCATTAGTAGCTTAAATACAGACATGTTTTCTTTTTAAAATTAGGCGAAAAAGCAACTTTACACCGTAGATTTTTAAGCTATCGATTTAGATGGGGTCCCGTGTAACACTTCTTCCCTTATTCTTCGAGTGTTTTGTTCTGATTCATTAATTAGGCGACACTAGTATATATGAATTATCTTGCAAATCCATTTACTCTTCCTATTATGCCTCACCACTGGCAAAGTAAATTAAGACCACTAACACTGATAGTTCGATCCCGATTCGAGCCTCCACGAACGCATTAACTAACTGTATGGTGGTTTTCCTCGTGTTTAGCGAGTATACGAACCAGTTTTCTTTAGGGAAGCCCTACCCTCCTCTCCTAGCTGGAAATCACCAGTGGCTGAGTGATTAAGATCGTTGAATGCTGGTAATTTGTCCCAGGTTCCTAAGCGAACGGGCTAGTTCATTTCCCTTCTGTGTATCGTGAATACCGGCTCCCTTAACATTAGATTTACGAGATCCGTCATTTTGATAAATTTCGGACTTCATTGAGCATACAAAATCCAGTATTTTTATAGTTTTCTAGTTTGTGCTGACAGTTAGCACTGTAATGAGATGAATACATACCCAAATTTATTTCCTCTTCAGCTCTTTAATTTCATGTCTTTGCGCTTTAATTTTAATTTGATGGGTAAGCTAGTTTCATAGTTAACATTAATAAACCGATTTTTTATGAAATTATTTTTCTGGTGACAAATGTAAATAGTTAGAACATACATGCTAAATTAAAATCATAATTTAACTGAAATAGCTTGCAATAGCTTCGAATCCCAATATCAACGCACCATGGCTCTCCAGAGCAAAGGATTATCTAAAGGGTGAACATACAGTTTTTGTGTTTTTCCCGACATGTGACGTGTATACAAGCCAGTTTTTAGAAAGTCCTCCTTGAAGGCATCCTCCCATTCCTTAGACAGATGGCCTTCATGTGCTTTGCCATAATTAAAGCAAACCAAACCGTAAGCATAAAAGGTTAGGCTCAAGACTAAGGAACGATCTGCAGCTGTTTAGTTCCAGTCAGTGTGTCAAGGCATTTTAAGAAAAGTTTGAGTTAGTGTGAGTAGATACGATCGAGAAGAAATTATAAGGGTATTGTTAGCAATATTATTATAGAATTAGAGGAAAGTACTAGTTTTACTTTATTCTGGCAAAATGTCCTTCTCTAGTCATCATGAGTAATTTAGGAAGAAATAGTGTATTGCTAGAGAATAGTTAGTATCAGTGAAGATTTCTCTGGTATGAGCTCTAGTAAGTGTGTTAACACGAAAACTGCGGTAACTTTTTTTACACCGATAAAAACAATACAGATTTGACAAATTGATGGTTATCGGTAGTTCAAAGTCTTAAGATTGTGCTTTTAAATTAAATTAATCATTTTATTAAGAAAATATCAAGTGCTTTGCCATATTCATGTAACCTGAATCTTCTGAAATGCACTGTGTGCTTTGCCATAATCACCGAAAAGTATCCTTTATACTGCTGTAAGTGAAGTACATAAAGCTTTCACTTAATCTGGTAAGTTACACTGAAAATGGATCTAATCTGTTAGGGTTACTGAATCGTTTTTATACAGTAATTCCATCTATTGGCTTTAAATTTGAGCTTCATATAATCATTTTATATTTTTGTATTGCAGTATTCTTTTCCATCTGATAAGGTGTACTTTAAAGCCTATAATGGAAGAAATACCTTGTAAATTTGTTTTGATTTCACTGGCACTTATCAAATGAGTTGTGTTAGTCACTTAAATGTGTATGACTTTGAAAGCGATTATTTCAGTAGCTAGCCCTTTCTTATTAGCATTCTCATATAACCTGCCCGCTTGCTTTTACGCATTTTATTGTTATTTTGCGACAGATAGGATCAAATACAATGAGCAGCAAGCAAGCAGCTGTTTCTAGAGTTTCTGCGGGTGCTTCATGCCAGCTGTTCCGGCTGATATTGGTGACTGAGGTCCGTAGGAACCTTGCGTCTTTTTACCGCCTCTGTACGCGGCGCGCTTGCATCTAATCTGTTGTTGGTTCCGACATAGGACTTGCTGTTGTCTTAGTTCGACGCCAGGTGGCACCGCATTCGGAGAGGGTTTGGGGCTCTAGTAGACAACTGTCTTTCGTCAGTAGTCGCGATCGAACACATCGTACCGTCCTCAGTGTGTATACCTGCTTACCTGCTGTTTCAATCGGGACCACGTGGTTATTCGGTAGAAGACGGCGAGGCAATCCCGTTTTGCCGCGAACCGCACCTGACCGTTGGTCACGACCCCCGACGACGGCGACAGGTCGCGTGTAACCTTTGCGCATATATAACGGTCAGCATGGCCCTTGCGGCTTCTCCTAAGAAGCTTATTTTGCCATGTATGCTCATTGTTTTCATATGCGTAATTTTATTTTACAAAAATTACTTACCAAACACCACATTAAATAAAACATTATTTTTAACTAGGCGTCAATGAAATGAAATATTTTCTTTGATCATCGCTAAGTTTTTTGCATATAAAAAGCATTTGGAAGAATGCGTTCGTTGGATGCATATTTCTGCTCTTTCATCAGGTTCCCCCCCCTTTCCTGAGGGGGTAGATACAAGTAACTATTAATTTTGAAGGTACAGATTTCACCAAATCGCTTAAAGCTCTTTAAGCGACCACTTACATCTTACACATATTTTTTTGTAAAAAAAAACAGTGTGTGTGACAAATTTCGTTTAAACGAGTTCTTATGTTGCACTTTTATAACAACACATGTCTTTAAAAGAACTCACACTGCATTGTTGGATGCAATTAATAACGTGATTTTTTATTATACTTATTTTTACGGATTTGTATTGTTCTACAAAATATGTTTAGAGCTAAGCTTATGCGTACGTACATAATTTATTCAAAAAATTCATATTCTACTGATCATCCCTGTAATTTCGTTTAGTTTGCATAAACCTGATTATTTTTTACATAGTTGTGTATTTTTAGGGATTTTCAAAAAGTGCAATTATGATGCGACCATTAGTTTCAGACGACTGACTGTAATACGTAAAACATTTTGAATTTTATGTCAGAATAGATTTAAAAAGAAAATCGAATGATTCTCTGAATGTATCCAGAAAAATCTGCCAGACATAAGAGACCTTTTTATCGTTTAAAAGTTCCAAATACACGCAATGATACGTATGAAAATGCACTTTGACGAAACGCAAATTTAGAGTCGCCGAGAGACTGCAAAATGATGGTTTGTGTGAGTCAGTTACGAAGCATTTCAAGTGTTGCGGACCGAATTGTAGAATTGGGGAAAGCGGCGGCTACAGCTAGCTATTCAGAGCGCACAGTATACTTTAGAGTGGGGTTGCCGTAATTTGTCCTTTTCCTCTTGGCGATAGTATTCCGGAAGGAAAACAAAGCCGATTTATGGTTCTGCGGCTTTTACATCATGTGTTAGAAACTCATCGAAATTATTCAACAGATTCAATCGCTAATTTTGATTTTCAGCTGTACAGTTTAAGATTTTTCTTGATTATATTTTTATTTGTAGATATTTTATATATCGTAAGGATATTGAAGTAAATTTTGTTTTGTAGCCGTGAAACGTTTGTTTGGGAATATAAACTCATATCATCATAAATATATAAATTATCAGCTATACTTTAAAAATTTCTTTTTATCAAATTTAGCATCCATTACTGAGAATTTATTTCTTGCAAGTAAAAACTGTTGTAGTAAAATTATCGATAAAAGATCTGATTTGATTCGAATTTCTCGTAGTAAAAATTGAGAATTAATTTAAACATAATATCCGCAAATGTGAGACGTTTGTTTTACGTGTAATCGATTCTTGAAATTGTGTTTGGAACGTAAAGCAAATGGAAAATTCTGGTAGCTATAACTAGTGTAATCGTATTTCAAAGCATACAGTATCGTGTAAGTTTTGATATAAAAGCCCCGGGTACTAGCTGCCTGTAAAGAGTAAAATATTTCAAGACGCTGAGCTGCTAACCGCCGGTGCGTTTGTACTTTAGTTTCAGACTAAGTTTGTATTTGAGCGCGTTAGATGACGCAACAGTTTGATGTATTCAATTCTTGCTTCAACGCCTCGGCACAGGTAGGCGCCCGCCAAACCGCGTTTCGCGCATTTCTAAGGAGTTGTTACACCGTTTTTTGCAGTGAATATCCTGCTTGAGTTCTGCGTTGTTACTTTAGGTACATTAGAAATATTTAATGCGGACTTCAGCTATACTTATTTGAACACTTCTTTCATTTATGTATCGTTTATTTGCGTCTTTACTCGTAATTCATCATATGCATTATTTGTAATGTAGATAAGTTACTCAGAATTACCCAAAATCTTTCCATAAAATTTGAAATGTCAATTTGGTACAGTTTCCACCATTATCTTGCATATTATCACTAACATACTAAAGAAATGATGCGTTCATTAGATAATTTACAGTCAAGTAAGATCGTATCAGAATGATTCTCATGTTATTATTTATTGTTAGTTTTTACGATAGTTATAACCTCTCGTATCAGTTACAAGGTTAAAAACAATTTATTAAGCAAGTCATTTATATAAATAGTGCTTGTTTAATAAATCATTATTATAAACTAGTGGTAATTATTATTAATAATTCATAACTAGTTTACAGGTTATAACAGTAACTGCTTATTGGTATTCACATATTTGCATGGTTTATCTTTTGAAACAAACACATTATAGGAAAAATTTATTGGAGGACAGAGAGTCTTGAATTAAGCCATATTATTAAATTTTTTCAGAACTCGAGAGTGCTGTTTGTCACACTGTTTGGTAAAATAACAGTTATGTATTCTCATTGCTAATATTTACTGAATTTTCGAATGATTTTCAAGTTCATTCCATATTGTACCATAGAAGTCTTTAAAATGCCTTAAGTATGTATTGCAGAAAATAGATTACAAAATTTTGCTTTTTTATTTCAGTTGTTAGGAATTTAAATAGCTTTGTGGACAAAAATTTTAAAATGATCATTAATGTGTATTATTGTATATGGAAAAAAAAGTAATATTAATTTAAAAAATATTATCTTTGTGAATCATTAAATTTTGTATATTTTTATGTGTTAAATCTTTTAGTTTAAGGCATATAAATAGCATTACATTGCAAATGTTAAGATTTGCCATCTACAATCAATATTTCTGTGTACAATCTGTGAAATATATACCATATATCAGATTATATATAATTATACCATATGTCAGATTAGTTTATTTTTAATTCCAAATTTAAAAATTTGCCTTCTACAGTGTGCAGTAAATATTTCTCTGTACGGTCTAAGGGAGAGGGAATCTGCAGTATATTTCAGATTAATTTGTTTCTAAATATGCTAATAAAGGAGCTGCCCTAGAAGTCTGGATGCATGTGCTGCTGTAGTTTTTCAGAACAATTAAAAGCACTGTTTTCAATTCTTATTATATTAATAAAGTTATCTGTATTCTAATTTTAGTACTGTCCAGAAAATATCGAGCATTCAAGAGCGATACAAAATTGAAAATTGGCTTAGGTTTTGTGTTTTTATTTATTATATTAATGTATCTCTTATTTACAAAATAGCTTTGTAAAACAGGATCTAAAAATTAATTAATTATCTATTGACACCACATAAGGTTATTAATAATTCATGTCATCATAATTTAATAAAATATTTCTGGGGGATAATTTTAAATATTTTTTAAAGTAAGTGTTTCTGGGGGATAATTGTAAATATTTTTTAAAATACTAAAGTGAAATTAAGCATTAAAGTACTAACTCAGAGATAGTTAAATCAGAATAATAGGGATTGTATATTGAACTATACCATGTTCACATATTTACTAATAAGATGGTTTTTGCTTTCGGGTTTAATAAACTGTTGTCATTAAAAATGTTTGTATATATATATATATATATATATATATACTGAACTTTTAATGTGCAAATTCCATCCACCCTTACTCCAAGTAATTTTTTCTTATTACTTTTTATTCACTCTGACATGCTTTAATCCATTATAAAGATTGTAAACTATTTTATGAAGCCTTAGCTGACATTTAAGATAAACATGTGTGTATACTTTAAATCTGTGGATGATAACTTGCTAAGTTTTCTCATAAGATTATGTGTATATTAATTTTACTTTTAACTGTATTTCAAAGCACTTTAAATAAAAAAATTTTTCTTTCTTGGATTTTCATTTTTAAAAATTTTCCAAAATCAAATGAAATTAGCCAATAAAATCAAATTCGCTGAAACAACCTTGTATTTGGCGTACATTTACAAAAACACTCAATCGATTTCGAGGGCAGCTACAGGTCCCTCCTCATCAGGAGAACAAAATATCTAGAAAGGATAGATATTTTCTAGATATTTTGTTCTCCTGATGAGGAGGGACCTGTAGCTGCCCTCGAAATCGATTGAGTGTTTTTGTAAATGTACGCCAAATACAAGGTTGTTTCAGTGAATTTGATTGTCACATTGGCGTGTTTCTCTTCTATTGTAGCCAATAAAAGTAAAAATTTTAAATCTAGAACAATGATTTTAAAATTACATTAAAATGTTTATGCAGGATTGTGTTATAACTAGCTTAATAATTGAATTATCAGAGTGATTGAACCAATGTTTAAATTAGCGAATTAGAAGTTAATTTATAAAGTAAAATTATGGGCCCACCTGTGATTGATTAGTAAGGTGGTTTAAACACTGTTAATTCGACCAGGGTTCAAATCATGGCCAGTTCAGATGAAGTTAGCTGTCTGTGAGTTTTTGTCTGCATATATAAGATACATATGAGCCAGTTCATCTTGACAAGGCCTTCATGAAAGCATCCCTTTTAGGCAGATAGCCCTCACATCCTTTCCCGTAATCCAGATAATCTAGTCGGATTGTGTGATTCAAAATAGTTTCATTTGTATAATGCAGTAGTTGTAGTCCTTAGTATTTTTTATTTTGCAGAAGTGTTTTTGTCAAATGTCTCCTCGTTATTGGTATTCTGAGCTTGTTGATAAGGGATGTCCATTTTGCGTTTTATTATGTAAATATCACTTAGAGGACTGTGTATGATATTATTTGTGTATGCATAAATAATTAGATAGAGCCAGGAACAGCATTTCTGTTTTAGCATTATGAAGTATTTTATCAGTTGTTCAGCTGTGAGAAAGTAAAACATTATGTTGTTATTTTTCAAAATCTTTAATAAAGGCAAAGAAGAGTAGAAACTGTAAATTTGTGTCGCTGTTTTAAGCATATTTCAAAGTACTTCTTTCTTTTAATAACCAGTAATTAGTACAACCCCTAGATTGTAGTCATTCCTTTTTAAAATGTTACCCCCAAAAGCTGTTAAAAGCCTGTTAATTATCCTTATGGAAGTTGGTTATCTTTATAACTAACTACGTAAGAAATTAGCATTTTTCTTCATGTGTGTGTAAAATGCTTAGCACAATCAGTAATGCTTTTAACACCATCCTTGGTTCGAATCTCGAGGGGACAGCACAGCTGATTTTTCATGCTTCCCGCTCTGCAGAATATGAATAAATATAGCAAACAGATGAATAAATATAGCAAAAAAGGTTAAACGAAGTTTGCAACAGTTTTTATAACATTTCGTTCATTAGCCATTACCTGAATTATTATTGCTAGTGGTGTCTGAGATAAAACGGAGGTCACCCACCAATCTTAAATTTGGCCTCATTATTACTGTTTTATTATCATTTTATCATGTATTCGCCCAATTCTTTTATATATTTAAAAATTTGGTGAAAATGTAAATTAAACGTATTGAAATAGTAAACTAATTCAATAGATCAAGCTCAGTATGTAGCGTCATGGATTTTTGTAAAGGTATAAAAATAAATGATACAAAAATATAGGATGCGCTCGCAATAATTTTGTCTTCAACTTAACCAGGTAGTTTAATAATTTTTATAATATTAATAACATATATTTTATTCATTCCATGAAAAGCGATACTTTTAAAATTAAAGAATGTTTAATATCAACAAATAATGCGCTTACGACTGGAAGTTGCTTCATTTCATTCATTAAAAAAACTCGCCAACTAGCGCTACCCGCCAAAACCTGATCAGTCAGATGCTGTCTTCTTTTCAGGCAGCTGTTCTAATAGGTGAGGCCCGCCGCCAACGGCCCTGCTGGTGAGGCAAGTCACACACACACGGATCAATGACGACTGCTCCCACTGTACAAACGAGGGGTGAGAGGGTATTGCCGGTGTTCTAGTGAGTTAGCGCGCGCGCGCGTCTGTGGGTCGTTGCGTGAGGGATCTTGCTAAAATTGCGCTCGGTGCACATCGCTCTTTAAGTTAACGTTCGCTTATCAGTCTTTTCTATAAAACTTCGTTGTTTTCTCTTCCTGTTCTTTTTTGATTTGTTTCTTATTTTCACTTTTGTCTCACTGTAACAATTTGTAATTTTTGTATTAATTTAACATTATTCAGAATTAGTTCCCCCCAATATTTAAGTTTTTGATAAATCTTTGAGACCTAAAGTTTCGCATTCTCTGAATAAGTATTTTTATAATAGGTCCACTGCAGTGATATCCTTTAACCCTCTGTTTTATGTGAACAAGTTTAACAATTAAATAGTTAAAAGCAGCAAGTAAATCATTTAAAAGTTAAAAATAAAATAATGAAAATACGCGGGCTGTTAAAGCTTAAGAATATTTATTACTTCCTTTAACAATCTATGAAGCTTATGTGTCGTGTATATACACGTATTTTATATATTTTATTTTGGAAAGCTTCCATTTTTGTTAGGTTTTTATAGGTCCTGCTGCTTGCGAATCTTCTGATATTGCAACGTCTCCGTGAATATACCGCTTTGAACTACGAACTCTCTGAACTTCTGACGCAATTTCGCGCTCCCGTTATGTGAAATCCCTTTTGCCGTTTGGATTTCGCGCACTACTTCTCGCGAGTCGGTTGCTGATCTATTTACTCGCTAAGCATGTGGTACTTCTTTTAAGGAGTTAAATTGGTAGTTGTAGATTTTGACTAATGTATACGGTTTTTTTTTTAAATTTTTACAAATGTTTAATAATAAATAAGTCGTTCATCGCCATGGGGACAAACTAGAACAGTACTTTCATTGCTATCGAAATTCAAGATTCCTCTGTTTCAGGTTTAATATCTATGCATTTATTATGCATAATATCCATCCATAACATTCATGCAGTTTTATCTGATATGAAGGAAGATGCGATGCAAGTTACTTCGCGGTATATTAAAAACAAACGGAAGTAGTTGTGCCTAATAATAGACAAGTACTTGATTTGAAATTGCCTATTTTATTTGACAGTTCCTGTAGTTACACTGTATCACAAAAGTGATCAGACATTAAATGCCCAAAAATAATGTGTTAAAATTTTAAATGGATAAAACTGAAATTAAAATGTGATTGTCTGTGACGTACATGCGTACCTAATTTTATTTTTATGCTGTATTTTATGTTACCTAGAGATAAAACATTGAGTTGAAAAATTAATAGAAAATTCCGATAATCCGCTTTCATTTATGAATGTAAGCAAACGAAATTTTCATGTTAAGAAAATTCAGTATAAAATTATTGAAGTTATTTATTATTTTCTGCACATAGCTCTCTCTTTTTTAATAGTAAATTTGAATTATGAACCTCTGAAAAGTTTCGGTTGTAGGTAAATCATTAATTTTAAAAGCATATATTTTGATATCTTTTAAAATTAATTTTGAGCTAGGTTAACATGCATAAAGAATTTTATTTATCCACAATTTTCTAGCCGCTTAATTCCAACTTAAATTAATTTAATAACATAAATTAACTCTTAGCTGATATGTTTACATCCTACACACAGACTGGTTTAATGCTACGTGCAAATTTTTTTGCATCCTCTTCAAATAGGGACACATTCTTAAAAATAACATTTATGGTGAAGATTTTTTTCCCTTGTGTTAAATATAGAAAGCGTGTTAAGGTGACTATAAAGAATAATGAAATTCTCTTATAAAAAATTCAGAATTTCAGTTCTAGTAGTTGTTTTAAACTACCATTAATGTTATATAACATATGCCCATGGCCTAATAACAGAGTTAGATAGGGATTCAATTTAAGGCAAACTGCACTACTAGGATTTGTTAAAAAGTATATTTACAGCCAAAGTTCAAAATTGGGCATGTTGAGAATTACAATGACTATGGATTGTCAGACTAAAATTTCATAATGCCACTGAATGGCTAATTTCTAAATCATCTCATTTAAAAAATGTTTAACCTGATTCTTGTTTTCCATTTTATTTTTGCATTCTTCATATGTTTTCGATATTGCCTTCTTGTGCTTTAGTTTTTAATTTTGTACTTATTACTTGAAAAATGTTATTGATGGTAAAAATTATAAGGTGTCTTCTACCTCCTTTCTGCATGCTTTCGTGGTGTAACAGTAGCACACCTGGTGCGTATTTGATAGTCCAGGTTCGAGTCCTTGTGAGGGGATTGCACATTTTTCATGTCTTCTGCTTCAGAAAATCCTAAGGACTCTACACAGTGTGTTAAAAAATTTTCATATGTTTTCATTTTTATTGATTTTATCCGATTTCTTTCTCAATGCACGATACAGCTTTATACCAGTGTACAAATAATTATCAACATTATTATTATTGTTTTGTAATCCAAAGGATCTTGAATATGCAATCAATTGCTAATGCAAATTTGGGGACCTCCTAATCTACCCCTTGATCATCATCAACCTCTAGGGGGTCAATACTATCCCATTGGAATTCCCTACCTAGAGAATATGAATGTTCATTATTTAAGTCAGTGTTAAGAATGTAAGTCATGTTGTAATAATGTTAGTCATTTCTTAGATTTATTATATATTTCATAAATGTATTTAATGCTTTATCAGCCTCATATCATATGATCTTGGTTAAGTCTTCATCATTATCAATTTCTTTTGCTATTTGCAGTTTAAACGTGCTTTGAATTACAATGTCGTCAATTAACTCTTAAACAGGACCATAGCTAGTGCACCTACAGTATTTAGGGATAGCAAAATTTAAGATTGTTGAGATTATAACAGGCAGCAAAAAGCTAATAGCCAAGAGTTCAGCATTAGAAACAGTACTCTTCCGCAACTAGCTCATTTTATCACTTTCAGTTTGTTGAACAATTCATTTTATGAAAGTGTAAGTGATTATTTGAAAAAAAAAAAAAAAAACTTTGTTATTTTTCAGTACTGAAAGTGGTTAGTCATTAGAATCATCTGCCTTTGCTACACTTTTGCTTTATGGCATTTAGTCAGAATTATCATGAAGCCTTTTGTAATGTATCTTTTACCCGTTTTCAAGGAATAGCAGGTGCGAAGATTGTATCTTTTATATTGAATTCAACTTGGAAGTTCGTACATTACAGTCTGGGTTTAATAAGTTTTGTGTAAACTAATTCCTACATTCGCATTCAAAGTTTTGAATTACTCCTTGATCCATAAGTTACTGAAATTTTATCCACATTCTTTTGAATTGTTAGAGTTAATGTTTCCATTTTGTTCCCTTACCAACACTTTTATTAAAATTTTTGGCATGTTAAATAATTAAAAATAAAGAAAGGAAGCAGTTATTAATTGGCAACATTTTGAAGAGAAGACTGATTAGAAATAGCAAAAATATGCCAAAAGCTCTTTGTTTTAGAATATCAAAAACATGAATTTTCTGCTACTTTAATGTAAATAAACGGAAGTCAGCTCCATTTAAGTTTTGTCGCTGCAGCTAAAAATACATCTCCCTAATTCAGTTCAGTCAAACATGCATGCGATTTACTCTGATTAATCCAAGCTGGAGTGTTTATTAGGAAAGTAATAACAGTACTGTCTGGATAGCTGTTGTGATATTAGTCACTGATATGGAATTAAAGCAATAGATCTTAAATTACATTATCATTTTTCTGCAACTGAGGTATGTACTAATATATTAATTAAATTTTCTGATCCATTACTTTGAAGTCATAATTTCTTTAAATGACAAATGCGATTCAAAACAGAAATTTGATTCATTATTTTTATTCATTTTTTATGCTTCCTTGCTAGTTTTAGAATAAATGACCCAACTCTTGAAGTATTTTATAATGTGAAAAGGGAGAACGCTTGCTTTTACTAGGTGTCTTTATACTCTTTGCATGGAAATACTGTTTCATATTCAGCAATGAGGTCCTGATCGATTTTACTTGCTGTCATCTCTCTGTGGCGTCATGGATTTATTTAATGCCACATGCTGATTTTTCGTAATAATCATGAGTTTTGAAGAGCCTCCTGGTGATGATTTTCATAGTTTGGAATATGCCAAAAAGTGTATAGCATCCTTCAAGACACTCGTAAACCATCAAGCTACTTCCTGTATCTCAGTCCACTGTGTGACAGATTGTTAGAACTCATATTAACCTTTCGCTGTTTGCATGATTAAGTAATTCTTTCTTCCCATGTGTGATATATGTTGGCTATAAATTTGTAATGCGAGCTGTGTTTGTCTGTACCCTAAAAGGTGAGTAACTTGGGGTACCTTAGGCCCTGAAAGGTAAGTAACCATCAAATACTTAACAGAAAATATAGATTTGATAATCAGTCACTTTCATTTCTTCATAAAAAGCATTCATTTAACTGTTTTAACAACCATTAAAAGCTTACAATGCATTCAAAATCAAAACTGTTGTCTTGAGTGATAAGTACTGAAGTAACAGTAATTTTGTTGGTATTGGAAACAGAATGAAAATGTTTAAGTGATAAGCATTATCGAATGGGATTATTTATTGAGAGATTAAAACTTCAGTATTATTATTTATTACAGTTTCCCAAATTATTTATAAAAGATTGTGCTAGCTATTTTGAATTCATTTCTTGGCTTCTTTAGGAGCAGTTTCGCTTTAAAGGCAGATAGACGTGCCTGTTCGCTCTCGAATTGGTATTTGTTCAAAATCTACATGAAAATAAAGTTGTCTTTTTGTCCAGTTTTACTAATTTAAACAGTCATTCCAGCTTCTTCAAAGTTTTTCACTGAGTGAGATAAAATTTACAATTAATTTGGTATAGTACAAAGCATTGTTCTGTTTTTGTGAATTATGACCAACAGCCAGTGCCTTCTTTTATTTTTCTTTCTTTCCTATGCAATCATAGAAAGAAAGGAAGTAAAGTAATGAGTAGCACTTTTCTTGACACAGAAGGATGGAATAATCACATCATGAAAGTGTGTTCTTGGTTTGGTTATTTGATTATGGGGAGGGATGACTTCATGGAGAACTTTTTAAGGGAAACTTGCTCATATGTGTTACACATGGGGAAAAGAGAGAAAAAAACCATGCAGCTAGCCCATTTGCTGGAATTCGAATTTCGGTTAAACTGCCAGGATTCAGTGATTCGACTGCTCGGCCACTGGTTGATCCTAGTCAAAGGATGAGGCTGCAATAGTGCCATTCTCTCATTTGGCGGTTCTGTCTCGATGATGTTAGATTAAAATTCAGAGTCTTGTAAAACGTATACATAGTAAACTCATTTTTCTCTTTCATTTTTTATGTTTTATCCTCGTGAATGAAAAATACAAAGAATTTCTACAGCAAGTAACTTAATCAGTGGTCTTCAAACTGTGTTTGGTAGAGAAAAGGGGGCTTCATGAGTGAAAAACAGGTTCCACGAATCAAAATAAAAATTCAAAAAGAAAATAATAAAGCACTAGCACTATTTGACTAATGTTTATAACCTAAAAAATATGAAGATAATTGTAGCAGAGCCATGCATACATATTTTTTCAACTGAAGCAAAGAGATAAATGTGTCCCCTATGTCCTTTATTTTTTAGGGGGAGGGGAGGAAAGGATGCGTGTGTGTGCATGCATGCATACATACATATATACATACATACATACATATATATATACATACATATATACAAAATAGTAAGAAATTTAGAAGCAAATTCACAAAGAAATGAAATATAAAACCAGTACAATCCCTGAATTTCCCAATAAAATTTTTAAAAAAGTTTCATCTCAGTATTTTACAATTTTGTCTGTAATTGATTAATTGGTACTCTTCTGTTATCAAGACCAAATTTAGATATGTATGTATGCCTGTATGGATGGATATACATGTTCATGTATGCATGTAAATCTGTAATGTATGTATATGTGTGTATACACACACGTATATGCATATATATATGCATACATTTCTTAATGTGGTGCCCATAACAGAGGAGAAGCCATTAATTTTTCAGCAGCATATTATGGGAAATAATATTCGGATTTTTGCTTTAAAAAAGTTTGTGATACTGTTTTAGTTATATATATATATATACACATATGTATATTGTAATCTTTGTAAAATTGATTTCTTTAAATTTGATAATGCCAAAACACGAATCTTTACATTATTTAAAACACACTTGTAAATGGAAGTACATGTTCTGCAACCAACGATTGTGATAATAAAGGCTGGATAAGTACTTTCGTGAACACGTTGTATATGTGTTCAAGTATATAATACGAATTAGCTATATCTGTGCAATTTGACTCAGTAATTATTTCAAATTATAATACAATAATTATTGTAACAATATTCAAGTATAGCTTTATGTATTCTGAAAAATGAAACATATAATGATTTACAGTTTTGATATGAAAAGCACAAGAAATAGACTTTTTGTTAAAAAACAATTTGTGTATTCCATGAGAAATTTTAATTTATGTTTATAATCCTAACACTAATGAAAACTAAACATAATTTTCATATTGAAACCATTTGGATTTTCTAAAACAACCAAACATATTTACATTGCTGGTTGGAATTCTTTAAAAACAATCATATCTTTACAGTAACAATTAAACAACAGTGATCTCTACAGTGTGTATAATTTTAAAATTAATGAGATTTAATAATGCTACATGTTTTAACTTACTCTTACCCTGCATCTTCAGTTAACTCAATAGGCTTCATTGTGCTAAATTTTGTGAGTATCATATGCATTTGCCACTAATTTTAATTCACAGCAATGAACAAGTTTGTCACTTTTGGTCTAACTGAACTCAGTGTTTTATTTTGCTAAATCTTTAATGAACAGTTCATAGCATTAATTAGTATCTCCCTCTTCACATTTCATTCTTTAGGCAACTGTATTTTAAAAAATTTCTTAAGTAAAATTTAGCAGCAGTTTCTTTTAAGTATGTTTATGTTTTTATATAAAAAATCTTAGAATCAAGGAAGAAAACTAGATTAAAAAAAAAAGTATGCTCAAATGTGTCAAAATCGATTCCATTAGAATTAGCCAGAACAGTCTGCCTTAAATCCTTCGCGAAATTTTAAATATCGTTTTTTTATTTCTTTGAAACAAACAAAAAAAAAATCATTTTATTGTTTCGCTGTAAATAACAACACACAGACACAACAAAAAAGGGGGATAGAAGTTATATCTTAGATATTTAATTCCATTTGACAAAGAATGAGACAAACTAATGTACCGATTCGTTTAATCCAGGGATGGGCAAACTACGGCCCGCGGGCCAAATCCGGCCCGTCGGAAGACTGTATCCGGCCCGCGGATAGAATCTTAATTTGCCGTTCCGAAGCAAATTAAAAGAAATATATATTTAAATATTATATTTCCATCTGCTTTTCTACTTTGCTTAAATATTACTTTTTTTCTTCCTTTTGTTCAAAGGATTGATGATCTTTTTACTGTCTCTATTTTTATTTTGCAAACCATAAATCGACGAAAATAGCAAGCACAAACAGCTTTCAATCGGTAAAGTGTTAAAAACGGAAGTACTTTGTTAGTTATAGCTGTAGATTGGCGCTAAGAATCGTTATCTGTTTTTCGGGGAGAAGACGTATGCCAGTCCAATATAAGTGAATCAGACCTCATATTTGGCAGACTGCGCATTTTAAGCTCCAGCCAGCGGTCTTTTCTTTTGTCGCGAGTTCTAGTATTATTGATTGCGTATGGAAAGATTGCGGACATATAGCATCATTGTGAATAGTGGTGAAATTGTTAAAAGTATAGCGTAGCTAGTGCTTGTTTGGGTTATTCGTAAAATATTTCAACCCCAAAATGTCTACTAATAAACGTAAAGTTGATTCAGAATGCCATGCTTTTAATGATGAATGGACCTAGAAATATTTTTTATAGTTGTAAAAGATAAACCAGTGTGTCTCATCTGCAATGAAGCTGCAGCAGTCTTCAAAGAATATAACATCAATATCGAAAGTAAGTTTCCCGAATTTAATGTCTCACGCCTAGAAAATCAGCGCTGTATGTGAACAAGTGTTTTCAACAATGAACCTTAGAATGAATTATTTCAGAAGTAGAGTGGCAGATGAGCAGTTAGCCTCGTTCCTTAGAATCAGTACATCTCACTTCGAACCTCAACATAAAAAACTTTTAAAAATGAAATCGCAATTTCATTCTTCTCATTAACATATTTAAATTGTAGTACTTGTATATGTTTTCAAAATTTTAGAAAAATTTACCTTGGCCCGCCGAACGTTTTTTTTTTTTTTCGATTTTTGGCCCGCGAACGAAAACGTTTGCCCATCCCTGGTTTAATCCCTCTGGGAACATGGGTCTGTTTTCAGAAATAACCATAAATGAAACCGTACGAATAGTTCCCTCCAAATTAAACATGGATAGAAGGCGGCAAACTTCAAACCATGTGCCATACAAAACCTATCAAAGACTAAATAATGGACATTTTATTTTCAAACACCGTCTGCCAGTCTCCTGATGCTATTCCAATGGGCCATTGTGTATCATGCTGCAAAAAACTGTTGGCAATGAAAAGCAAAGCAGAATTTTTGTTGGTCGCTGTGATAAAATGCAATTACCGAGAGGAAAATCAGTGTGACGTGGGAATAAGACGGCTATAAGCCAAGTTTTATCCCAAGACACCAAAAGGTGTGCAATTAAAAAAAAAAAAAAAAAAAGGGCTAATTTTTCCGAATAATTATAATTCATTTATTTATTCAAGTGATTGTTAAATATGTAACTTACTTAGAACATTTTATATAAACTGTTTCTGAACTTTAAATAATGTTTTTTTGCTTCAAACTGAAACAACGTAACTACATTAATTGGTCGCTGTAACTGTTAGGCAGGCTTATATTCCGACTGTGAGGGCTATGAATTCTGGTTATCAAAGGCCCCGTTAAATGAAAAGATGTCGAAACCACTGACTATTTAAATGCTTCGGAATTAATTTATACCGCAGTATATTTTCCTTAGTGTAGGCTTACCGCAATTTTGAATATCAATGAAGTTTCTTACAAGGGTTCGTATTTGTTTAAAACCGTTAATTAGCGGAAGTTTGGAAGAACCTAACCTCATTACATAAGGATAACTAATAACGCCAGAATACATAAGATCTATATTTAGACGGTCGGCCATTTAACGCCCGTCTTTGCAGCTAATTTTAGACGATCAATCTGCAGCGTGGTGAGAAATTTTTTTTGTTACTTTTGATAAAAATAAAGTAATCTTTACGATAAAAGATACTGCATAATCGGAGCTATGATCATATGTTATGGGATTGGGAGTTAAAGGAGGGAGGGGGAAGGAAATTGTTCTTTCTTTTATTGAAGTTTAATAAGACAGAATACCAAATTTACTCGTATATTTCTGGCCGTCGCATAGATTTCCCGAATTCTTTCAGCATATAAATTAGAAACTTCTGATTTAGGATAGCATCATACAAGTTGTGGGTGGATAGTGAGCTATATTTTTGAAAAGAATGTTATATCTAAAATAGTTATTGAATACCATGTCGAAAACAGTAATTGTAATGAATTTTTTTAAATATAAAATGCTTTTTAAGGCTCCATGTTTTTTCCTCAGAAATATACAATTTATTTTTCCATCGCATTCCGAAGAGGTAAAGTTTAACGGGGGGGGGGGAAAAGTGATATGATAGTTATTTTTTTTTAATTCCAGAGAAGCAGGTAATGTTTGTTTATCTAAAATGTAAAATTAATATTAAAATATGATAGTATCAGTATATATTGTGGATAGTTTTATCTAGAGTACTTTAATGCATCACCTAGTTTTTAAAACACATTAACTGTTGAGTTACAGAGTATCATGTGTTTAGTCTTTAATACAGAATTTAATAAATTGAACACTTTTTGATTGTGTAATTTCTGTAGTTAACTTTTCCGAATACGTTAGTAGTTGCAAGTATCAAACGTGTGTGGAGCTTTTACTGCATGTATATAAATTACGTTATTACCTAAAACTGTAGAAAAGGAAACCTTCGTAAAGGTGCCGATAGCACCCTGAGTGTGTTTCTCTTTTGGCGACAACAGTGGTTGAGTTGTCTAAAAGTCCCGGCACCGTAGTGAAGGCGTGCCAGCTAGTTTCTAAAATGAGGGGACATTTTTTCCCTCCTCCAATGGCGGGCCCGTAACCGACTTCGGCTTGGCCACTACTAAGGCCAGAAGTGGTGGCCACTTTATTGTGGAGGCAGTTAATAGGTGGGCCACCTTTGCCTCCTATGAAGTTACGGACGATTACAGCCATGCCTTCTACGAGATTCGAACCCAGGCCCTTTGGTATCGTAGCCGGCTCCCCTAACCACTGTACCGTCTGGGCAGCATGAGGGGACATTAATCAGCGAGAAATAGAGCAGCTTAGTAGGTTGGAGGGGGAGAGGAAGTTTGAAACTGGAATCGGAGGTAGGAAAACGACGATTGCAAATGATCTTGTATTAAATGGTTTAAAATTTTATGTCGAATTGAATGCACATTGTTATTGGGACAGGTGGTCTGCAGACAAGTACGACTTTACTAGAATTATTGAAGGTTATGGATCAGAAGAGTGATTTTCAGTTAATACATTTTTCATGGTCCGCTAAATAACGCAGTATAATTATCAAGGCACGTCATCGGCATTTGTTGTCAAAGAAGTGTTGAAATTAAATTTAAGTCTTAAATAAATGAAATTTTAATTCTGTTATAATAATCAAATTAATTTTGGTAAATGATTTGAAATCTGTCATCGCACTTGCTGTATAGTAATAAAAATAAAAAGCAGTTCGTTGCAGACCCAGCAAGATAAACTAAAATGAAAAAGACACAATCCGTCTGCTCAAGCGCATAGATTTAGCGCAGTCCGAATAATAGCTAACTGAAAACGGCACTGGATGCTTGACAGAATCAATAAGCAGATTTTAAACTAATATTGTAGTTGTGCTATGTTCAGGACAAAGGACGCGGAAGTTCTTGGAAATTTACTTTTTCCTTTTATGAAGCATTCAAATCGCTATATCCCCAACGCATGGAACGAACATTTCTGTCACCAGTTATCATTTTATCGATAGGTAGCGTAGACAGATGTGGTTCGGAAAAGTGGTTAGTGACTTCGACTGGCGTACTGAAGGGCCCGGCTTCGAATCCCGGAGGCATATAAGCGTTCTGTACCGCACCACGCGCATAAGAAAAAATCCATCCCTGTGATTGGATACTGCTTCCGATGACATCATTTTCTCTACGCTTATGAATGCTTTGACTGCTTGGGCTCGAAAATACAACTCCATACCGTTTGTTTACATTTTGATAGCAGTGCCGAAACGATTATTACCGTTATTGCCATGCGTTATATTTCTGTTGCTAATTGCACTTATTACGGCACTGTAGTTATGGTGAATTTAATGTAAAAAATGTAGTGCCTTTTTTTTCCCCATAGAGAGGAAAATCAGTATTCCTTATAATGGCGCTAACTCCGTAAATGTGTATTAACATTAGGTGCAAAGGTTTTTAATAAATGTTTCTTAATTTAATAGCCTTCGTATTAAAGGTTTTGTGATTATTAATTCATTGTTTCATGTTCATAGATACTTTGCAAACGCAATCTCCGAAAACGTGAGACAAGTCAGTTTTCGCAAACAGCAAAAACGTTGGGAGATAACATACGTAATACACAGTAAATTCACGATATTTGTATTCAGTCTGAAAAAGTAAAATTTATTTTTGAAGTTAGACTACAATAAGTTTGGAACACAGAAACAGAGAACTATGTATGAATATTGTTCATTTTTTAATGTGTGATATCTTTTGAACCTTTGAATAAAATTAAGTGTTTATCATAGAAGGAAGTTTCTTTTCTTATACACGTGTATTCAGCGACATACTAAATGCGCTTTTTTCCTTCATTTAAGGGAACAGAATACTAGAAGTGTGAAAGACATGGACATTCACATGGAAATAAAATATAACAGTTGCAAAGGCAATATTTTCTACAATGTGAAAGGACAGAACACAACAGAATTTCAATAATAATATACTTACTAGCGCACATACCTTTACATTTGAGTCGAGATCGTCGTGTAATCCAATGTGTTTCTTTTCTTTTCTTTTCTTTCTTTCTTTTTTTTTTTTTTTTGCACTAAATTTATTAACCGATTTATTTATATAATCTAAGCATTTGAGATTGCTTCTGATATTAACAGCATCTTTGAAGGATTTTATAGTTTTGTTATTCCATAAACAGGATGTCAACTGCAGAAGGCTGCATGTCAATTTTTTCATTTGGCATTATTATTCAAAGAAAACACATGATGATTTTGAATCTTCCATATACGCGCGTCGTTCAACAAAAACAAAACTAAGAATTCCGCCTAAACGTTATTACATCAAGAGAAAATGATGTCATCGGGAAGTATGTCCAATCACAAGAACGGATTTTTTCTTATGCGCGTGGCGCAGTACAGAATGCTTATATGCATCCCGTAGAAGGCATGGATGTAAATTATCTGCCTTCATAGGAGGCAACGGTGACCCACCTAGTAGGTGCCCCCATAATAAAGTGACCACTGCCTCTGGCCTTAGTAGTGGCCAACGCCTATAATGGTTAGCTCCGCCGCTGGGGAGGATGTGTTTGCTACCTGGGGGAATATATAAATTGTAAAGCAGAAATTCTCCTTCCAGTCATCTAATTTAAGGATTTGGCTTTTGTCTTTGAAATCTCCCATTTCCTTACAAAGTCTGATGTTAAAGCGTTTTTAATATCCACCAGCATTCTACTTGCAACTTTCCGCTACTTAGAAAGAAGATAAACGTTATATCCTGGGAAAGGGTAATATCTAATGGTATCAAGAGTGAGGTTAGCCCCGTAATATCAGTCGCTTTTTCGGAGAGTGTGTGAATTGGATCAGTGCCAGAACTTTGCCGAAATGACGGCGGAAAAATATGTCGAGATTTGTAGACCACTTTGCCGTTATAACAACGTTGTCCAGGGTGCACCACTAGGAGGTAGATCCACAATGCACCCCATTTTATTAAGCAGTTACTATATTCATTTTTGTTGTCATTTTATGAAAAATATAAAGTGTTTCTAAAATTTACCTTGGCAATTTCTTTTGATTCTCTTCTTTCCCTTGTCTCCTAAAAACTCTCCAGAATTTTGCTGACATCTTGCTGAATATGCTTTCGAAACCTCCGAATTAAAAGAAACATACTGTAATCGAGGACGAGGATGGAGATTAGAATTGTATCTGTAGAACTGTTTAAAATTACATGATATGATTTAAAGTAATCTTTAGAAATATTAAGAAGACAAAAAAAATCTAGAATTCTTTCCTAAAAGAGCTTTTATTTGCAGTAAAACAGTTAAATAACGATTCACCTATCGTAGTTCCCACTCATTTCAGGCTAAAATTTATTGAACAATTTTTTGGCCCCTTCTTAATAATTGTTTTGGTTTAGGATTGTAAAACCAAAGAGTTGAACATAAATTTCATGTCTCCTCGCAATGAAATATGTAATTTTTACAAAATATTAACAGAAAGGTAACTACATAAGTGACAAGAGGTTTGACGAGAGAGAAATAATGTATAGTTAGTAATATTCCGCATGTGAGTAAGCTTTCTTATGTTAAATAGTAACGTGAAAAATTACCAGAATTTTGTCTCCTGAACAAAATATATTGCACGCAATGAAATTTCGCAGTGCCGAATGTAGTTAAGCAACATCATGCTCTAATATGATGCCCCTGTCTCAACTAAAGTTATAGCAGGTGTTCAAGATGATTCCATAGCCTCTGTTTTTGCCAACAGCATCTTTGACTCAGTGTATTGCGCATTTATACGCGCATGTTTGCAGAATTTTAAACTTTGCCATTTACAAGACTGACTAAATGCGTTTTTTGAAAATGTAAGAAAATTTTGGATTGTGTGTAAAAGTGAGGTGGTCATCAGCAATTTAAACAGATATTTCGTCAGAAAGGACTTAATTCTGTTAATTGTAACCTTGTTTAATATTTCTGTACGTTGTAAATAGGATTCTGATACTTTTGCGTAAGTAGTATATAAATGGGGATTCACCTGCACGGGGTGCCGGCGTGCTAGAAGTGCCTGATGCAGGTGCACCGTGCAACGTCACCAATGACGTCACACAGAGGGCAGGGTCACGAGTAGAGTTGAGTTGTTGGTAGACTGCTGATTGAGTTGTAGACTTCCTGCTGCTAAAAGTTAGTTTTTTCAAAATTGGCAACGGGGATTTTTTTTAGCTGCTCATGCTGCCCTCTCTTGACGAAAAAAGAAAATAATCTAGTTTTAAAATGCTCATGCTGCCCTCTCTTGACGAAAAAGGGAAATAAGCTGTTTTAGAAATTATTTTTTTTTAAAGAAAATGTTCTATTATTCAAAATATAGGATTGAACCCTGAAACAAAATATCTCACCAGCTCAGTAGTTTGAGGGATTTAACCACTGAGCTGATGTGATACATTCAGATTTAGGTAAAAAAGTCTATATAAGAAAATGGAATTAGAATCGACTCATCAATTGCAAGTATGCCAGCGCCAGGAGAAGCCACCGTTGCGGTGTGTTTATACACTGTTTTATGTGTTATTTTATCATCCATCTATATTTTTACAGAATTTCATAAAATTCCTATTGATTTTACGCTACGCCTTAACGACAGTGGGAACTTATCATTATCCATATGAAGAATAATTCAATAGGTTATGAAAATGAATTTATCGTATCAGGATCCAGCTCATGTTGCAAGTTTTGGCGGTGTTGAAGCTTTACATCGTGCTGCAGAAGGTAAAGTTTCCAGGAAAGAGATTCAAGCATGGTTGGAGGGAATAGATGCATACACTCTTCACAAGCCAATTCGCCGAAAATTTCCAACGAATAGAGTAATCGTGTATTCTATAGATCAACAGTGGCAAGCTGATTTAGTAGATGTTTCACATTTACGTGATCATAATGATGGTTATCGATATATATTAACCTGTATTGACATATTATCCAAATATGCATGGGCTGTTCCTCTGAAACAAAAGAGAGGAGAAGATATTATGAAAGCGTTTCAAAAAATAATGAGTGAACGTAAACCAAAATTACTTCAAACTGATCAGGGTACTGAATTTAAGAATAAAGTGTTTATAAAATTTTTAAAAAGAAATCAAGTTAAACTTTTCAATACATTCAATACTACTAAAGCATCCGTGGTGGAAAGGTTTAATCGCACTTTGAAAACAAAAATGTGGAAATACTTTACGACTCGAAATACATATAAATATGTAGATATCTTAGACAAATTAATAGAAAGCTATAATTCTACTTTTCACTCGAGTATAAAGCGAGCTCCCATAGAAGTCAATTCAGAAAATGAGAGTGACGTATGGTTTACCTTGTATGATGATCATCCTTCTAACGTTTCTAAATGCATATTCGCTGTAGGAGATGTGGTACGTGTTTCCAAACTAAAGCTTACTTTCGAAAAAGGCTATGAAACCAACTGGACTGAAGAACTATTTGTGGTGACAGAGTGTGTTAAAAGACATCCAGCTGTATATAGAATTAAAGATTTGCTTGGAGAGTCAGTAAAAGGAACGTTTTATGCACAAGAGTTGCAGAAAGTGAGACTGAAAGATGAATATCGCATTGAAAAAATTTTAAAGAAACGTATGCGTAAGAAACAGACACAATACTTTGTAAAATATCGCGGTTATCCCGACAAATTTAATCAATGGATTCCGGCTTCTAATTTACTCTCGATATAAAATGTGAGAAAATACTGTATCCGAATCATTTACGAAAATGAGTTTCTACGTAACACTTCCGAGCGATAGCTCTATGAATTATTTCCCCGAAAATAAAATTTCACATTTTATAACACGTTTACCCGTTCCCATTGAATTGAAAGGTATGTGGGAAGTCGGTTTGGTTGAATTGCTATATCCTCACACGTGGCACAATGTGAATGCAGACAATAACTTAATTGGATTTGTTTTAGAGAAAGATGGTGAAATGTTAGGTCGTAGATTACCTCCAGGATGTTATGAAACAGTACCTGATATTTTAAAAGCTATTTATATTAAAGAACATCAAAACAAAATAATGTTTAATTATAACCCAGTAACAAAACGAGTGAAAATCAAAGTGAAAAATAACGCTAAAGTGATTTTACATGATGGATTAGCCCAAATGTTAGGTTTTGAACCTATGGAAATTGCATCTACGGATGATAGTTCCGAAACTGTTGTAGAAAGTCCTTTTGCAGCCGACCCTTGTGCTCATTATCGTGTATTAATGATATATACGGATATCGTAGAACCTCAAATCGTAGGAGATGTTTTAGCTCCTCTTCTTCGAATTGTAAGAGTAACTGGTAGCGATGGAGAAGTGGTCAGTGCACTATTTGATAGACCTCATTATTTACCTGTGAATCGGAAAATGATAGACACTCTGGAAATCGATATAAGAACGCATATGGGAGCATTTACGCCATTTGAACGAGGAAGGTCATACGTGAAACTTCATTTCCGTCAAAAATATTTGTCATAATGTATGTACCTTATCAGTGTTGTCAAAAATCTTTTGAAGATTATTATGTACAACAAACAGGACATGGATTGAATTATTATCAAGGTAATCTTTATCAGAGAGGATACGGATTAGGAGGTCTATTCAGATCCTTCTTTCGCGCTGCCGTACCTCTTATTAAATCAGGAGCCAAAGCAATTGGAAAACAAGTATGGCATAGTGGACTGAATTTGTTAAATGATGTATCCCAAGGACAAGATGTAAAAGTAGCTGCTAAGCGTCGACTGAAAGAAGCTGGAAATATATTAACGGATAAAGCTGCGACTAAAGTGAAGAACATGATTGGTTCTGGACGAGTCAATAAAAAGCAGAAACGTAGAAAAAAGCGTACCATTTCTCACCGATCAAAGAAGGTGAAAGCACAGGATATTTTCTCTTAAAAAAAAAAGAAAAGTATGACTTCGTATATTCATCGAGACTCTCCCGTTTGTGTCAAGTCTGAATTAGATTTATTTACCATTCCTCCTACGCAAACAGCTATAGAAAAAGGACAGTTTGTGGAATATCACCCTCTCGCAAATATACGAGATGGAGGGCCTATCGAATTTAATATTTCTGGCAGTGGTGAAGACTATATCGATTTAGCTGCTTCCTATATACACGTAAAAGTAAAAGTAGTTAAGGCAGATGGATCCAGTCTAACCGACAAAGAACCGGTTGCCCCTGTAAATTTATTTTTACATTCTCTCTTTTCGCAAGTAGATGTAAGTTTAAATGAAAGAAACATTTCATCTGCGACAAATACCTATCCCTATAGAGCCTTCATCGAAACATTATTGAATTATGGGGAAGATGCAAAGAAAAGTCTACTCACCTGTGAAGGATTTTTTCAAGATACTTCACCTAATAAAATAGATGTCTTAGCTCAAGATGCAGATGCGGGACTAAAAGCTCGCGGTGAACTTATAAAAAACAGTCAAAGTGTGGATTTGATAGGACAATTACATTGTGACATTTTTCAACAAAATCGACTCATGCTAAATTTAGTTGATGTGAAAATTAAAATGGTGCGTAGTAAATCTGCTTTCTGTCTAGTTTCTACTGAGAAAGATGCTGATTATAAAGTGATCTTGGAACATGCGTCTTTGTTTATCAGAAAAGTGAAAGTAAACCCTGGAGTCTCTCTCGGACATGTAAAAGCGTTGGAAAAAAGTTCTGCTAAATACCCTATAGATCGAGTATTATGCAAAACATATTCAGTATCTAAGGGAAGTTGGTCTTTTATGCAAGATAATGTATTTTTAGGACTGATGCCCAAGCGAGTCATTATTACTTGTGTGGAAAATGCTGCAATGAATGGACAATATTCAATGAATCCCTTTCTGTTTGCCCATCATCATGTAAACTTTATATCGATTTATGTAGATGGACAACCCGTTCCATGTAAACCGATGGACCTTGATTTCGAATCTAATCATTATGTGCGTGCTTATCACAGTTTGTTTTCTGGATTTAATCGCGACAAAGGTATCTATTTATCTCGAGAAGAATTTGTGAAAGGACATGTGTTATATGCTTTCGATTTAACTCCAGACATGTGTGATGGATCTCATTTTAACTTACAACATCAAGGAAACTTGCGAGTAGAAATTAAATTTGCTAAAGCTCTCTCTGTGACTCTCTCAGTGCTAGTCTATGCAGAATTTCAGAACGTGATTGAAATAACAAAATCTCGTCATGTACTGTGCGATTTTGCCAATTGAGCAATGGACAGCCTTGAAATAAACAGAGCACTCTCTCAGAATGCAAAGACACGAAAAGCATTTCTGGGAGTTTTTGCAAGTGATCGACTCCCTATCGAGATCAAGAAATATCCAAGTTGCTTTATAGCTAATGTAGATCGTGCATCAGAATCTGGTAGTCACTGGTTAGCCTTTTACATCTCATCTCCACAACATTTAGAATTTTTTGATTCCTATGGACATGACCCATCCTATTTTCCTGGATCCATAGCCAAGTATGCTGAACGATTTCCACAGATGGATTTTAATTCGATGACTCTCCAAACTAATGTAACGGCAGTATGTGGTCAATATTGCATATACTATTTACATTGTAAATGCCGTGGACAATCTCTCAATGATATATTGTTATCTTTCATACCTCAACATATATCTAATGATATTAAAGTATATAATTTTGTAATCAAGAAATTTCATGTAAGGTCTTCTTTCTATCAATAAATATATTTAAACTTTATACATTATGTGTCTTGTTTCATTTAATATGGAATTTCCAAAGCTACAACATCCTTTCACGATGGTGATTTCGGGACCCACTGGATGTGGGAAAAGCTATTTTGTACGAGACTTGTTAAAGTATAAAGAGGAAATGTTTTCAACGATTCCCGATAAAGTAGTATGGTGTTATGGAATTTATCAACCCCTGTATAATGATATACCGAATGTTACTTTTGTCGAAGGTTTACCAATTAAATATCAAGAATATTTAGGTTCCAATACATTATTCATCATAGACGATTTGATGAGTGAATGTGGGAATGATAAACGTCTGACTAACTTATTTACAAAAGGAAGTCATCATTTAAATTTAAGCGTCATCTTTATCACACAAAACTTTTTTCACAAGGGAAAAGAAATGCGTGAAGTGACTTTAAATGCACACTATTTGATTTTGTGTAAAAACAGAAGAGATGTCAGTCAAATTGTACATTTAGGAAAACAGCTCTTTCCGCGTCACCTAAAATTTTTTCAAGAAGTATACGAAGATGCAACCAAGAAGCCTTTTTCTTATTTATTCATTGATCTGCGCAGTGAAACTCCAGAAGAATTACGTTTACGCACACAAATTTTACCTAATCAAGTACAGTATGTTTATCAAATGAAACATTATTAAAAATAATAAAAACAGCATCTTTATAAAATGCTTCCTCATTTTATAAAATGACGCTGGTCAAGAAACAGCTAAGACAGTTACAGCTGTTAAACATTTGTCCGTTAAAGTTACGGAAACAGTTATTAAAGAAAATTAATATCAATTGTATAAAAGCTATATGCGAATGTAGTTTAAACATACTCAAGGGAAACGTTCCATTGTCAGAGCAACAAAAGAAGTCTCTCTGTAAGCATAAAACAACTTTACGAAAATTAGGAAATCGTAAGATTTCTCTTGTGAAGAAACGAAAATTAATTTTACAAAAAGGAGGTTTCCTAAACGTTTTGATCCCTGCTGCTCTCAGTGTTCTTACAGGACTAATCAATGGAGTTCACTAAGAAATATGTGTTAGTTCCAGAAGAGATGATGACAAAGCATACCATTTCTGACAAACAATTAAGTGATTTGGATAAAGCCATGATGCATATTTTAAACAGTTCAGTTGACGATCGTGAGAAATTAGTGCGTTATTATGAACTTTTACAAAAGAAATTGAACTTAAAGGAATATAATTCACCCTTTAAACCTCCTAAAGAAGATTCGCAAAATTCTTTAGACGATTCACAAACGATAAAAAACAATTCAGCTGAGAAGGAGAAAGTGAAAGAGGAAGAAGAAGACCCCATACCTGTGACAGACGGCGACAAACAGATGACTGTAACTGATTATTCTACTGTGATCTTAGACAGTGTACCTTTACGAATGAGAAGAAAAGCACAAAATGCATTAGCTATTTTAAAGCGTCATCCTAATATTCTGAAATGGAATGATAAAGGCGAAATACTCTACCATAAAGAAAAAATTAAACATTCAAATATCATTGACTTATTCAATATCCTTTTTACAAGCAAAAAGAAAAAGATTAATATTCCTGCTAAAAACGAATTTTTAAAAGCCTTAACTGAAATCAACATGCCAATGGACTATATCAAAAATGAAAATTTACTGACTCCTGATGTTAATATGAAAAAAAAAATATTGCCTGTTAAATCTGTAAAACATATACGTTCTCCACGAAAATGGGAACATTACTAATTGAATAAAATTATTATTTTTTAAAAAGGTTACATATAGACTTTTTCTTCTCTCTACAATCAATATTTGTTTTACTTTGTTGTAAAAAACATTTATTTCACCAAGAAAAGTTTACCTTTCAATACATTTATTTTCAAAGAACAAGTTTCTGTATTACACGTAAAATTATCTTTCATAAACTGATATCAACTTACTAGAATTAATCATTTACTTACATAGAAAATAATAATAATAATAATAATAGGTATATAAAAAATCAGTATATTTCTATAAAGAAAATACTAGAAGAAAAAATAAACATAGTATCATAGAAATTTAAATAGAATAGTTGTACTTATATCAATGCATTTTTATAATCTTCATAAAATTTCAATTCAAAAAACCTATCACAAAATAAATGAACAATTTTTTCTGCCTTAAAGAATCTCTTATATTTTTAAAATTAATACATAAAAATATATCTTCACCAATATATTTAATTCTATCATCAACACTTATCGTAATGCATTCATGTCTTGTTTGTGAAGGATGATCTACAATGCAACCTTCACATTTAAATAGTTTTTGAATCACTGAATTTAATTCACTTTTGATAGAGTTTATGAGTTCTTTAAAAAGTTCATCATCATCATCACTTGTTTCATCCGAACAATTGTTTTCACATCTGATTTGCAAGGGTAAAATAATTTCAAAAATAGCTTATTTCCCTTTTTCGTCAAGAGAGGGCAGCATGAGCATTTTAAAACTAGATTATTTTCTTTTTTCGTCAAGAGAGGGCGGCATGAGCAGCTAAAAACAATCCCCGTTGCCAATTTTGAAAAAACTAACTTTTAGCAGCAGGAAGTCTACAACTCAATCAGCAGTCTACCAACAACTCAACTCTACTCGTGACCCTGCCCTCTGTGTGACGTCATTGGTGACGTTGCACGGTGCACCTGCATCAGGCACTTCTAGCACGCCGGCACCGTGCAGGTGAATCCCCATTTATATACTACTTGCGTACTATATATTTGTATATTAAATGAAGTGATGAGTACAGTAAAAAATGAAGCCGAGAGCTTTTGTGTGTAACAGATTTAGTAAATAACAAAAAAATATGTTTAGAAAACAAATTTTGGCGAAAAACACGTGCAAATAAAATTGAAATCAAAAATCTTTTCTTCTAACATAGCCAGATTCATATACTGATATTCAGATACAGCTTTGAAATAATGTAGAAGTTGTTCTCCCCCCTTTTTAAGCAACTGAAAGTACTTTAAAATTTCTCCTTGCTTATTTAATGCGAAGTATTGTTTTTATTTCCGCTTAGCGAGTTTTCTACTATTTTAATCGGATTAATAGTATGGAACCTAACTTTTGTCAAAGTAAAAAATAAGACTTAATGTGTATAATAACACTTTCTGAAAACGAGCTTGAATGTAGCGGTTGTTATGAAATAGAAAGCATTTTTTTCTCTTTTCTTTTCTTTTCTTTTTCTTTTTTTTTTAATTATGGGTATTTCCATTCATAATCACTGATGTAGCAGCGGGTCGCGGAATGGCAATTAATGGGTTGTAAATGAAAATTTTTTGTTGCTGTCATGTGATGATCATGTTATAAGTAAGCTTATTATTTTTATAATTCAGTTAGAAAATGAAAGCCGGCAGTACGAAATCAATCTGTTTTTGATTCCCTAGAAATAAAAAATAGTATGATTCTCTGTCAGTTTAAAAGACTATTTTATTTGCTTATTTTAGAAGTGTATAACAACTGCAGTAAGCGCATGTTTATATTTAAAAAATATCATACGTATTTTCCTCTGGAAAATATACCCATGCTGCCCGTTTTCAGACGTACTGAATTTAAAAAAAAGAAAGATTTATATGCCTGTTATACTTTTGGAGTTGCTGAAATTTGTGAAAATAGTGTGCTATCCGAGCATTTTGCTGTAGTTAACGTCTTAATCTGTTGATAGGCTTTGTTATATTATTGAGTCAATGTAGGATCAACATCTGCTGAAAATTTTAATAGCTTTTCTCCTTTAATTTTGCTTCGCTGAGGTAAACTGTTTAAACGCTAGAGTTGGAAAATAGGTAGATATTCGAAGTTCTAACTTCCGTTTCGAAGAGTTAATGTTACCGAATACAAATGCACTGGCTGTGAGTTCATTTTGCATTTCCATAAAGAAAGTTTGCCAAGGCAACGGTCGCTATCGATTTTCCATAACATGACCGCCATTGTAGTATCTTTGCTCGAATTGTACTTCCCGAAACGTGTTGTTAATTGTCATCCCTCACACTTCATTCCTTTATTCCTAGATTGTGCATCAGCGCGTTTTTTATTATCCATATAAGCTTCATAAGGTATCCATGTACTTTCGGAGAGGATTTTGTAAAATTATTTTACTCTGTGCATTGTGTAGTAGAGAACGGCTGATAACTTAAAATAACAGATAAACATGTATTTGGAATTTTGTTTTTGAATTTTAACAACGAGAAGTAGGTAAAAAAAAAAAAAAAAAAAAAAAAAGCTGTCACAGAAAAATGATTTTGAATTAATCCCTGTGTTTTTGTTTTATTATCATGATTCTAATTTTTTTTACAAAACAAATCATTTTCTTAAACTAGTTGTTCTATGAGCTGTACGCATTTATATTCTGAAATAATAATAATAAACTTTTTAAACCACTACAAATATTAAAGTAATGGATCTGTGATAATACGGATGGTCTGTTCTATATCTGCACCTAATATTTATGCAACATTTTTAGGCATTTTTAGCGTAATGTTCCGCATAACGGCCGGATATAACAAATGCCGTTCGGAGAGAAAGCTAAAATGATACTTAAAGGCAAGTTTTTCTTTTAAAGTTTAAAATGTCCATCATTTGTAAAACCCAGATGGTTCCGAAGGGCCCGGGTTCAAATCCCGGAGAAGGCATGCCTGTAAATTGTCTGTCTTTGCATAAGAGGTAACGGTGTCCCATATGTTAGGTACTTCCACAGTAAAGTGGCTAGCAACTTAAACTTTCGGCCTTTGTAGTGGCCAGGCCTAAGTCGGCTAAGTGCCCACTATTGGGAGGGGGCGGAGAGATTTGTAAAACTCACCACCCATGCAGTTTAAAATAACTTGTGTTCTCCTTTTAAATTCTCGACAGCTGTAAGATTTTTTTTTTTTCCCTTCCTTCGTATTGATATACAATAAGGATTGCACGGTGTTTGAAAATTGCGTGAATTTATAAACTTTCAGTGTGAAATAATTACTCGGCGTCAATGCTGAGTTTGGTTTCCTATTTCATTTCCATCATTATGTTATTATTATTTCATTCCATCATTATTATTCCATTATTATCACGTGAGTTTAATCCGACAGTTTAAAAGCAGTTGATACCAATTACTATTCCGTTAGACTGCTCAGTTAAAATTTTCGTTTGTATGTTTTGTTAATCTATGTAAGCATTTTTCTGTGTATTCTGTTAAACATTAATGTGCACAGGAGCGAATTTAGGTGCTCATATTTGTAGAATTCATATTCTAATCCAAATAAAAACGAAATTGAAACAGATTTAGCAAAATAAAACGTTGGATTCTTTAAGTAAGAGAACAACGTTAGGTAAGCGATATATTAACCCAAATTGACTTTTTAAGGTGTACTGATACTTAATTTCATTTGATTGAATCTGCAATTTATCGGTTATTCCGTTAAGTTTCAAATTTTTGCTAAAGCATGTAAAGATGGCTTATGATTTCCTCCGAGTTACTGGATTATGTTTCCTCATGTGTTCTAAACTAGTAAACTTTTCTAGAGGTGCTTACCCTAGAACAAAACAGTTCGAGTGCATTATAGTCAGGGCTAGCTGTAGTTTTCAGTTTAAATATTTTGAGCGAGATAATTTTCAGCTATTGAATTTTTTATAAGATTTATTTAATTTGCATGAGGGGGTCAAACTTTCATCGTATGTTACTATTTGAATTGGTTGAAAAGTATGTATCAAGGGAAATTCATATAAATAAAGTGATCTTTATGATTTTCGCATTAAATTCAAAATGTATTCCAGGAAAGGAAATATTTAATGGACTTATATAACACTTTTAAGCGTAGGTTTAAACAGCTTTCGATTCGATTGTGGCTACGTCAGTTAATTTACGAGATTTTCCAAAAATGGGAATGTTATCAGATTGTGTGTTTCAACCGTCGAAATGAGAATACCTTCACGTCATCAAAATGCGAATCTTTCTCCTCTATTAATTTGCGTTAAATTAGAAGATTGATCAGTAGCAGCAAGAGAGGTATGCCTTTTTTTCATAAAGAAGCGTCTGTTTAACGTCTTTCAAGAAGCATTGAAGTAGTTCTGCTTTTTCTTTTAATGTCCGTTTTGTTATCTTTTTTTGGATATAATTTATGTGGATATAATTCTGTTATAAGAACTGAATAAAATATTAAAACCCCCAAAAAATGTAATTCAGTTTTTGGTTGTCGGATTCTCAGTCTAAAGAAAAAAAATCAAAATCTTTCATTTAAATGTCTATTTTTGCAATGGTAAGCCTATTCCTAAAATAGTGTAATTTGTTACATTCCATGTAAATAAATCAAAAACTAGGACAGTCTGGACATTTAACGCTGCTGTCAGGCCGTAGAATAAATTCCCTTAATTCCTCATCGAACGCAACATTTCGAGAAACTTTAGCTTCCAGAAGTGTGGATATTTTGTGGGTGGCATTTGTGTTTGCTAGTTATGCTTCATCAGATGATGGGACACCTGCAGTAACAATCTTAAAGCTTTGGAAGGAGATAAAAATCCTGAAAACAGACTACTGCTTTACAGATTTGTGGAATAAAATGTGCGTAACGAGGCAGGAACTTTTGATCAAACATCTAAATCAAGAAATGTAAAGTTCATTAGCTGCAGCTGTCTTCCCGTTAATTGAAACAACGGAATCGATGTTTAGGCAGTTTTATGATCCTGAATTCGAGAGAAACTCGAATTGATGCAGTTTCAGAGCTGCTGTTCCTGAAGATTCAGAAGAACCGGCAGCAGCACAAGAGGAGGTAGCCACGACCGAACTGCAAACTAGAGGAGTTACATCACGTGTTACGTAGTTAGGCCCCCCTGTATCTTTCTCCCTTCCTTCTGATTAATTGGCCTACGCGCAGCGCAGCATCGTAAGAAGTTGCGGATAGAAACTCGCCGTTCAAACTAGTTCTCGGGGGAATGCGTTTTAGGAAAAGTAGTCTTATTATGTTGTTATGCACTTTCGCTGGTATGTTTTCGGTTTATGGAATTCTAAGAAGAGGCAACACTTTAAGAAAGAAGTTTCATTCATCCGACTTGCGTAGCATAATCTGAGGAAGAAAATTAAAGTTGTAGCATTGTGTTATATCTCGTAGAAACTTAATTAGTTAATAGTTTTATAAATTATAATAATAGTTAATAGTTTTATAAAGAATGTTATTGTAACCTCATCTTCCGAAATAAACTAAAAAAAGAGGAAGAGCCTAAAGAATTTGTATTGATTTTACTTGTAGACTGTATAAATTAGAGGTACAGCCAGGTAAATATGAATATATACAGTGGCTCCCAAAAGTGTTTGTATAAGAATTAGTAGAAGAAGCACAGTAGTCTGAAACTGAATTCGAGTCTAAAGCCCAATATTTTTTCATATCATCTGCATGCGATTTTAAATAAAACTAAATTATATTTAAAAAAAAAATATTGACTTATTTTCTTTTCTAAAATTGAAAAAGGTAAGGAGGCGTAAAATACACCACAAAAGTGATCGTACGCTGAAACATATTCTTAAAATTTCATAAACATCGTTTGTCACTTTATTTTTGCATTTTGATGACGTTTAAAAATTCGCTTTGCTTTATTCTGTGCTTGCTTACTTCGTTATATTTTATTTAATACTTAAAAATGGGTCACAGTAGTAAGGAAACAACAACTATCATTTGAAAATTGATAATTTTCAATTATAAGGGTGGAATATCGATCCAGGATTCGCTAAATTAATAAATTTTTTGCAATCAATGGGACAGTATGTGATAAAATGCTCTAATGAAGAAAATCAGATTGAAAAAAGAAGAGGTTATCCATCAAAGTTTGATCAGAGATTTATAATTAGAAAATTTAGGAAAAATCGATGTTGGAGTTCTGTAAAGGTTTCTACAGAATTAAAAAAAAAAAATTCCACTTAAATTTCATCAAGAACTCTTCAATGAGTACTCGGATCAGATGGATTGCATGGGTGCTCTGCTTGAAGAAAGTTTTTTGTAAGTGAAAAAAAAAATAGAAAGCTTATTCTTTCCTTTGCAAAATCAGTGGTAAATGAGCTGAAACATATTGGAACCTTGTCTTAATTGCATACGAAAGCAAATTTAACATTGTGTGTTCTAATGGGCATGTAATTATATAGAAAAGAAAAAAATGAGGAACTTAATCCTGAGAAACAGGATCCTTGGTTGGAACAGTAAAGCATGGCAGTGGAGATGTCCTTGTGTGAGGGTGCAGGTCAGCATCAGGATTAGGTAATTTAGTGTTTATTGATGGCATAATGAACCATGCTCTCTGTTTAAATATTATACAATTTTTTAATTATGAAAAGTTCTGGCTTTGTGATAAAAAGTTTTGGATTATATTTCTTGGTACATCTTCTTCCATTATGTCTGCTATATAGCCAACTCTCTGATTTCCAATAATTATCTGTGTTAGCCATCGTCTCAGACAGGATAGCATGCCTTCATGTACGTATTGCTAATCATAGTGTCAACATAATAAGCAGCTAGATTACTAAAATATGTATCAAGTGATTTATTTTATTGCTTTACTGCAGTCAAGTTTCTTTTGTAAGCATTCTTTATCGAATGGTTTTCTGAGTAATTTGTATTAATTCAAGAAATTTTGAGAAATTTGTGTAATTTGAGAATTTTATGTTGTCAAATTAATTCAAGAAATTTGTGTAGTGTATAATCTAGCTGAATTAAGAAAAGAATTAATGATGTCAGGTTATTCTAAAAAGATACTGAGATTAACTAAAAGTACAAATGATTATGCAGTAGAAATAAAAATAATATGCAAAGGGAAAAATTAAATTTATTAAGTTGAAATGTTATTTATGTAATTCTGAGATGTAATTTAATAATTTTATTTATTTATTTATTTATTTATTTATTAAGAGTTTTTCAGAGTACTAAAGCTTAGATGCATTGAATGGACTAAATATTGAATATAGAACTTGGATTATTTTATAACATTCTTTCTTAGTTACCTTTAAAGTGTGCTTTTCCTCTTTGTGTGCTGTTATAGATTAATATAAAATAATTAAATAAAAATACTAGGTTTACAATGTCTAAAAATTTGCTTACAAAATATTTATTCTGAAAATTATAGTCTATGTTCTCTATAACATTCATAAGGGATGTAGCCTCTTTGCTAAGCTGCTGACAGTCAGAGATTCATGCTGTCATTGCACTTTATATTCATATTTTTCAATTTTTTTCTCGTGCAGATGGGAAGTTTTTAAGAAATATTTTGTTGCTCTCAGATACAACCTTACATTACTGCTTTGATATTATGTTTATATCCTTTAAAAAAAAAATGCAGGCTGTTCAAAAAGGTTAAAAATGTCTTCCTTAAATACTGATTCTAGATGTGCACTTACATCTTAGGTATGCTGCCTTTATTTAACATCATAAATAATTATATGTATTTATATCGCCATTGATTAGTAATTTTTTTTTTTTATTTTGCTTTTGTAGGTTTAAATTTATATAAAAGCTAGGTCTAAAAGTCAGTCTCTAAGATTTATACTTGGAATTTGAATACTAGTTGTTGAAAATACCAAGATTTGACTTTTATTCATTTTCAGTATGGCAGACTTATCCCTATTACACAGCTTTTCTTTACTTATAAAAAAACATTAGTTATGTTGATATTTGGCTAATATTTAATTAATTTTAGTGTTTTAGTCAGAAGGGTTGAATTTTTTAAGTGACTTCAGTATGTTAACTGAATTTTAAGTCATGTATTTGCATAACCAGTGTTTATTTTCTAAATGCTTTCAAGTGTTTGTTATATATTCATTAAATGTTTATTTATATGTAGATATCTTGGCCATTATGAAAAAATCCATTTCATGGGAGAAGAGCCTGACCATGATAAAAATCAGTCTTCAGAATCTCATAATCGGAAATTGCAGCTTACTCTTTTTCATCAAGTACCAATGGTTTACAATGCCTTGCAACATGAAGTCTCAGGTAAATATCAGCATTTAAATTATAGGTGGTAAGATGGGGAAAAAAAATTTTTTTTTAGGAGAGGGACTTGTAATTGTTGATTTTTAATTTTTTAATGCTGTTTATACTTTATGAATAGGTTCATGTCATAATTTCTTTTTGAATACATAATTTGAAGTAAGTTAACCTTTTGTATGTGCATAATGCTTAGCTGCAGTAATGTGTAAAATTATGTTACTTGAATTAACTTGTATTGCAAAACATTATTCTTTTGTAATGTAAAATTCAATGAACCCTGTCATTATTGTCCGAATGCAGTTGCGTAAATTTAGTTTTTGCAGTTTTAAAACCATAAAGCCCCAATCTTTCTTATAAAACAAAAATATCCCTGCATACCTGGATTATTGCAAAATGGTCCATCCAAGATAGATTGCAGGTACCTGGAATCATAGATAATATGTAATATGCCATACATAACACAATAGTTAAGCAAAATGCATAAGCAAAGTAAGTGTTAGTTAGTTGATTAATGTACAATAAGGCATTTCAAGCATTAAATGAAATAAAAGTACTTTGCACTGCATTTTATTTTTAAAGTATACATTCCCATATACTGCATGGAAGTAAGTGATTCTTACACTTTTAACCTACTTGTCAAAAGACTGTAAAGCAGTGAAAAAATATTACATTTATATCCTGTAGCAAAGACATATTTGGCTATCTCAGTGATGAAGAAGTCTTCTCTGTGAGAGGCAAAGGAAGTTGGGAAAACTGTAAACCTAATAGAAATTTCAAAATAAAAATTGGAAGAAAAAAAGTGCATTGAATGCATTAAATAACATTGAGTCACTGCAAAATATCCTTCCAAAATTCTGTAACAAGTTTTTTTTTTTTTTAAGGGTCTTTAGCCAGCTGTTCTTTTCTTGTTAGTAAACTTCTTACAAAGTGGTCGTTTAAACTGGATATTCTTTGTGGAGGGAAAAAGGAGAAGAAAGATTTTAGAAAAGAATATTCCAAAATAATTGCTTTTGATGTTATTCTATCATGTAACAAGATTTATTTCCAATGTTTTTGCATTATTTTTAAAATGTTAGCTAGTTTCTCTACTGTTGTAATTATTTAGTTAATATTGGTGTTAGGTAGTTTAAAGTGATATTCAAGTCATTTAAAATATTAATCATATTTAAAACAATCATTAAATGAATCTGCTTTATTATCCATACATTCAAACATTTGTATAAATCTTGGAAGTGATTTATCTTGCATGGAGAAAAAAATTTTTTTGTTGAATGGCAAGTTAGTGCATTAATTAAATAATTGGTTTCAAAACAATGCAAAATTTGTTATTTTAATGTATTTATCAGGTTTAAACGAAAGTTTTCTGTTACCGCTAATACCGTCTTTTTCTGAAAGTAAGACATCCTCCGAAAATAAGCCCTATCGTGATTTTCGGAACTTTTTGTAAAATAAGACATCCTCCGAAAATAAGCCCTATCGTGATTTTCGGAACTTTTTGTAAAATAAGACATCCCCAAAAAATAATCCCTAGTTAAAATAATGTGACAAAAAGAATTCGTTAAAAAGTGTTGTTGATTTTTTAAGTAATAATATGTTTACCTTTCCTAATACTCGTATTTCAGAGAAATGTTTGAAACAAAATATTCCGAGAAATTAATTGTTTACCTCTACAGTTCGTTTCAAATTAATTCTTGGAATTTATCTTAAAAATACAACATAGGCAGCAGTCTACATTGAGCGACAGTGCAGGTATACAACGTTCATTCATTTCAGTCTTGTAAGTCTGATTATTTCCTCATACGTAATTTTATTTAAAAATAAAGTGAATAATTTTTAACCCCAGTTAAAATGAGTACAAAACGAAAGAGCTATTCTGTCAAATATAAAAAAGGAATCGTGGAAGACCCCAGGGGTGTAAATCTTGTAGCATTCTGTAAAGAGAAGATGCTGGGTCTCTGTATGGTTCGTAAATGGCGTGCAGACTACGATTACCTGTGTCAACTGGTGGACCAAGGAAATGAGAAAAAACGCAGAGTTGGATCAGGTCGGCAGCCGTTATTTTCTCAGTTGGAAAATTGCATCTGGGAACGGATTGCAGGCAGGAGAGCAATGGCTTTGGTTGTGCGCAGGGCTGATATTAAAAAATTTGCCCTTGAAACAGCAATTGAATTTGATATATCTACACAAGAATTTAAAGCATTGTCACACTGGTTAGACAACTTCCTTAAACGATATGAACTGTCTAAGGAGATCAACAACATTGTTTAAGCTGGAAGACATTGAAGTTGTTAAGCGTGCACTTGCATTTAAGCTTTTTGTTGATGGCATCGATTTTTCGAAATACTAACTCTCCAACATGATTGCTATGGATGAGACAGCGGTATTCCTAGGCCAAGGAGCTCAAACGACAGTTCACCACAAAGCTTCTTTGTCAATTTACGTTCCTTTTACTGGTTATGATAGTGCACGTGTTACCTGTATTTTGGCGATTCGTCTAGATGGCCAAGAAAGTATCGCCATTTTTAATCACTAAAGGTAAAAAAGACCAGATTCAACGTGTTTCAGGAATTTATGTCATTGAAAGTGAAAATGCCTGGTGCACCCAAGCAGTTATAAGAAAGTGGGTTGATTTTATTGTGTCACCACTGTTGAGGGATCAGAATAGAGGTTTACTAGTTTGGGATTCAGCTAGTACTCACCGCGCTAAAGACATGAAAAACTTTCTTGCTGAGAGGAAGATTGATTAAATAATGGTTCCGGCAGGAATGACTGGTTACCTCCAGACGCTTGACATTGCAATACACAAGCCATTCAAGAATCATTTGCGGATGGAAATCAATGAATATATTGAAAACAGAATGGTGAGAAATCATCGAGGTAATTTTGTAAAACCAGGCTTACAAGAAGTTGTGAGTTGGGTAAAAAATTCATGGGATGAAATAACTGATAGTGATGTTTCCAATGCACTACGAACAGGCTACTTAGACAAGAAGTATTCATTTAACGATAGCTATATCGCAAGACATGAGAGATTCGGACCAATGATTCAACAGGAAATGGATTTGGAAGAAAATCAGAATATAATTCAGAATTTTATTTATGACGATGTTCCAGAAGAAGATGACATGACTGTAATTGAATAAATTTAAATTTCTGTATTCTGTGTAAAATAAATATTAAATAAAAATATATAAATATACTTTTATTTTTGCCCTCTCCCGAAAATAAGCCCTAGCGCGTATTTTGGACCAAAAAAGAAAGTAAGACAGTGTCTTATTTTCGGAAAAAAACGGTATAGTCTGCACAAACAGTTCACGTTGATGTGTTTAATCATATTTTGTCAAATAATTTTTGGCATTTGAAAGAAAGACTTGCTTTAGAACACTGTATTGTGAAATTTGTAAAAAAAATATCATTAAGGTGCCTGAAATGGAACTGTCATGCTACCTGATTAGAATCATCATTTACTTCCAGTTCTGGTGCAAGAAGTCAGATACAGAATGTCACCAAATCATGTGTACTGCTTTGGATACTAATGTTGTATCATGTGACACTGTGAAGGTTTGGTACAGAAAGTTTTAAAACAAGGACTATTACATTAAAGAGGCAGGGCGCTGTGGTCACCCTACTGATTTTGATGAGGCCCGGCTATGAGAACTTGTAAAAGAAGATCAGTATATAACCGCTTGAGAGCTTGCTAAGGAGTTAGATGTTAGTGCCATGTCCATTTGTCATGCTGTGCATCACATGAACTTAACGTACAAGTTCAATCGCCGGCTGCTGCATGAGCTGACTCCAGCACATAAGAACAGAGTTGTTTGAACCTGCACTGATCTGCTTGAGTATTAACGCAAAGATAAAGTTATGGACCGGATCGTCACTTGTGATGGAAAGTGGATTTACTTCAGCAACACAGGCCGGAAAAGGGGTAGGTCTGTGCCCACTGGCAGAATTGCAAAACGCAATTTGATTAACGAAAAGATCATACTTTGCATCTGGTGGATTGCCATAGTATTAAACACAAGGAGTATCTGGAAAAATGTAAAACCCTCGAAAGGAAGGTGTAGAGCGAGATGCTAGTCCGTATTGACGTTGCTATCAAGGGGAACCGTCGAACTGAATTCCGTCACAAAAAGGTGATGTTCTATCAACATAATGCAAGACCATATATGTCTGCATTTACTGGCTGCACCTCGAATGGCATCTTTTGCCACACTCACCATATACCCCCGATATCGTTTCTTTGGACTTCTATTTTTTTTTCGCATCTGCAGTTGGTGCTGTCTTCCATTCTGCACAGAACATCCAAAATAAGCTTAATTTGTTTTGAACTCGTGGCCACCAAATTTCTGGACTGAAAAATCATCCAAAATGTTGGCTAGATTTGGGTGGTGATTACTAAATATGCTAAAGGTACTGCTTTCATGTTCCCCCCCCCAACTTTATTAAGAATAGTTTTTGGGGTATGACATATAAGCATTCAAAGAGTATTTTATTTTTAAAAATATGTAATATTTATGTATACTAAAAATATATTTTTTATGATTTTGCTCAAAATTGTCTGTTATTGTCTGTGCATCTTCTGTTTTCACTTTCCTTTCAGAACAAAATCCTGTGTATGTATGCCCATGCTGTATGGTAGAATGTATGGTTTTAATGGATGTATGAATGTTTTTTTGCCAAGAGTTCAAATCATGTATGTATTTTTGTTTGTGTGGTTAAGAAGAAAATACTGTGTGTGTTGTGAAGTTTCCAAATTTTTAATATATATAACCCATTTGTTTTGTAACTTAACTGTTTTCCTTTTTTCATGCGAATGTGTGTGTGTGTGTGTGTGAAGGGGAGGACTAGACCGCTTATAAGTGAAACTGTGCAATGAAAGCACAACTGCATTACGCTTTGTCATTTACAGAAATAATTAATTATGTCTCTGTGTTTTCTACTCAGAATTTGCTTTCTCTGGCTGTTCGCTTGTAAATATTAAAGAAGCAGTCCCTGAGCCATCATTTATTGTTGTGTGATTTTTATCCTTCTGGGCTTTCAGCTGACAGACACATGACTGTTTATAGCTTTGGTCAGAAGATAACATATGTAGTTAAGTAGTGAGAGTTTCAATGTAGGTTAGTAATACTTAAATATTTTTAGTCAGTGACATCCTTAGTGCATTCATATTTTTCTTTGTACCCGAAGTTGGAACATACCTGAGAATTACAGTTCACAATGAGTCTGGTTTGAGATAGTTAAATAAAAATGAATGAAATATGTACTTCAAATTTAGAAGCAGTGTATAAAAAATGCTGATCTTTCTGCATAGGTCGCTTTTCTGCATGTATCATTTATTATTTTTAACCCAAAGTGTAATTCTTTGTAAATTATGTTAATTATTTACTCATTTGTTGCCCCCCAGCAATCATTTTCCCACATCCGTGATTTATAAATCTTGCTTGTCATGGAGAACTTCCTATGCAGATTGTTTGGTTAAAAAAATGTTAAGCGTAATGCATGTTTATTATTTGCATTATCTTAAGCTTTGTGCTTATTGGAAGTGTAATCTTACTGTAACACCCCATGCTAGAGTTGGACAATCTGCTCTGGAACTGATTAAAAGGCCCAATTCACTTAATAATTGAACAGCAATCCATTGAAAACAGAATGGTGGTTCTTTAACAGCTCATGGAGGAGAGTTTTTGTTGAGAAATGTGCCAAAAAATTTGTTTCCTCTTATGTAAAAACTGACATTCTTCCTGTTATTATTTACTACAAAAGTTTCTTTTTTAATGCATATATGCCACTGGCAGAATTGCAAAAGAAAGACTTGCTTTAGAACACTGTATGTACACTAGATGTAATATGTGTGCTTTTGATTTACTTGTGCTCCATCTAGTATTTAAAAAACAAAACATTAAATAAATCGGCGCATCTCGGCAAAACTGATAGCCCCTTTTGCAAATGGATCGAGTTTTTTCTGCTACCCAGCAGTGAGAGGATATGCTTAAAGTAGGTAGGCTATAGGTACTTGAGTCTTCTTCGACTTCTAGCTGTTATCACTCTGGTGCTCTTTCTCTAACCGCAGATATAGCTCCTATGGAGTCTTAATAATTCACTTTTCATTGCTCCGGCGCTGTGTCTCCAGCTGCAGATCTGGCTCCTGTGGAGTCTTGATTATTTGCTCTTTTTGCTTTCTTGAAGCTCTTCCTTTGAGTTTGTTTCAAGTTTCTCGTTCATTTTGAATGCTGTGTCATAGTATAGCAGGATGTATATTAGAAATTACCTTTTTTATGCTATATTACACAGTCCAGTCACATTAATGTGACCATCTGTCAAAAGCCAGAATAACCACCTTTCGCAGAGCGGACTGCTGCGAGACGTGCAGGAAGAGAGTCACATAAGTCCCTGAAGGTGTTCTCTGGGATGTTGAGCCATGCCGACTCTAATGCCGTGGCCAGCTGCGCTAGATTACGCGGTTGAGGATCCATGGCGCGAACAACTCGATCGAGATGGTCCCACAGATGCTCGATTGGGTTTAAGTCAGGTGAGTTTGCTGGCCAGGGGAGGACGGTAAACTCATCCTGGTGCTCTTCGAACCACGCACGTACACTGGCAGCTGTATGGCACCTCGCATTGTCCTGCTGGAAGATGCCATCATCCTGAGG
>KK121301.1:463703-488298 GCA_000611955.2 Stegodyphus mimosarum | reverse complement strand
GTCGTGTAGCAGCACTTATTGCGGCCACACAAAATACTGATTCTGATCTCTTGTTCTTGTTTGTTTGCTTTGAACATTTAATCATTTATTTGTACCACTACCACTCAACTGTGTATTAAATTGCATTCAATTATGACGATTCCTTCTTGGTGTTGCAATTTTCACAAACGTGAGTGTATTTTTTATTTATTTACTTATTTCACTATAGTCAAGAGCTGTGAAATTTTCCTTAATCTTCTTTTAGGATCAATATATATATTTTTTATAAGCATAATTTTTTCCATCTAATGTATTTTTTCGAGGTTGCAGAACAGAATGTTGACAATACTGTATAGAAGAACCTCAAACAATATTTGGTATCATTTTGGCGAATGTAGACAAAAAAAAGGAAATTGTGGTATTGTTAGCAGACAATTTCCTGTTCTTCACAATCTCCTCCAGCAGGGGTTCCCAAACTTTTTCAGTTGGTGGTGCACTTACAGGTTTAGTATTTTGTCATGTGCCTGAGTTGTGTTTATTGGAAGTGATGTACAAGGTTTTGTGCTTTACAACCTGCTTACTACATAGTGTCATAGCAAATCACAACACTTTTGTATATCGACAATAGTGACCAGGCACAGAAATGAAAACAGTCACTGTCTGAGGCTCATATAGGTATATATTGAACTGATTCACAGACTATTATATTATTGTTATTAAAGAAAAAGAGGATAAAATCAATGGGATGGGTGAGTTTGCTGATCTTCTCAAAATGTTTCAAAGCGAGGGATAAGTCTGGACACTGCCACTCTCGTATCTCATTCTATGTTGATCTTTGAACGATATTTGCTCTTCATTACAGCTACAGCTGAAAATCCGGTTTCGCATAAATATGATGTTGTTAAAGGAATGAGAATCCTTAAAGCTTTTGAACTTAAGAGTTTGATATTCATTTTTGATGATTATCCAAAAATTCCAGGAAATTGAAACAAGCAAATTTTGTTTTAAGGCTGTTGTCGCAAGAGAGTTCAATGAGACTCTCTTCTTGTGAAGAGAATGCTAGCATGGAGCTTGAGCATGGAAATGATTTGGGATCCACAAATATTTCTCAATATTTTCTTCCGCAAAGTATCTTGCAAACCATTCAGTGAGCTTCTTCCATGAAATTTTTGAGAAGCAACGAGCTCATTAGAGGACTGCTATTTATGAAATTCGGGGAGACAGTCTTGACCTCCATCCTCATTAATTTTTCTTATCCACAACTGCAGCTTACTTTTAAATGCCACAATCTTCTTCTATAGTTTTTAAGATGTGCCTTGTAGAAACAGATTCAAGGCATTCAGTTTGTCAAATATATCGCTAAGCAGCATGCAGATCCTGCTTTCACTATTGCATGCCACACAGTCCCTCAGCCAGGAGATATGTTCTGGGGTGCCATTTCCCTTGATAGCCACACCTCTTTGGTCATCATTAGAGGCACATTTACAGCACAGCGGTACGTGAATGACATTCTGAGACCTGTTTGGCTACAGTTCCTTTTTCAGTACCCTAGCCTTATTTTTCAGCAAGATAATGCCATACCACATTCGGCACGTGTTGCTATGAACTGTTTTACAGTTTGTCAAACACTTCCTTGGCTAGCCAGATCTCTCTCCCATCAAGCATGCCTGAGCTATGCTGGGAAGGCGACTGCATCTACCAGGGAATTTTGATGACCTAGCCCAACAATTGGAGCAAATTTGGCAGGAAATACTGCATACCATCCGGGAGCTTTATCAGTCTATGCCATGCCATGTGGCAGCTTGCATCTAAGCTAGAGGTGGGATAACACGTTATTGAACTCATTACTTTGTAACTATGAAATAAATCATTCAATTGATCTGAAATTTTAATCAGTTTCTATTCTGCACATAATCTTCCTATCCACCAATTTTTGTCTCCATTGGACAACTCCTTCTTGGTTCGCAATTTTTTTATTACAGAGTGTACATTTGAAAATTTCAGCTTTAGCCTCCAACAACACTTCAAATATGAAATCAGCCTCTACTAGTTTAAAGTTTCTACACTTGCCATGATTTGCGTGTGTGTTCATTAAACCTGGTTTTACAACATCCTATTAGGTTGTCCATGCAGAAAACTGTTGACATAGCTAAACGGATAGTGATATATTATAAAAAATGGTCTTTCACTGTAAGCAAATTCGCTGAATGCCGGAGCATTTTAAAGGAAGATAAACCCAAATTGAAACAAGATGTACCTACCAGGTGGAATTCTACGTATGATATGTTAAAAAGTTTTCTTTTTTAAAACAAAGAATGTATAATTTCCCTTGCTGTCTTAAGCAAAAGATCAAGGTTTTTGACGAACTAACATAAGAAATGTTATCAGAATGTAACTATTTATCTTTCCAAACGAGGAATTTTCAGTAAGATTAATGACACATTAGATGAAAGCTTACAAGGACAGAAGTAAAGTTATGGGGTTGTTGCAAGAAATAGAGTTTTTAATTGATGATATCCAAAAGAGTTGTTAGAGCAGTACTAACTTTTATAGTGTGCAAGGAATGACAATAAAGTTTGGTGAATGTGTTCGTAAACAGAACATTTGTGCCTAAATCGAGGGGGTGGATTCATATTTCTTTGAAGTGATATCTGTTATTTGCAATGCACTTCTGATTGTGACTATATGGCTCCTGTAAACTGCAGTCAGAGTCCTACTTCAGTATCAAAACTCTCCTTGCATGGCTTTGAATGTCTGGAGTGTTCAGAATTGTTTTCTATTTAGGGATGGTTCAAGTGTAAGTGCAATAAATCTGCTTGAGCAGGACCAGTTGTGGATAGGATGATCAAGGGTTACAACTCCTCAACAGGCCATAAACTGTTTTACAATGAGGGCCAGACATGGTTAGATTATCAATGGGGGAGGGAACAAAAGCTGGCCTCAGCATAGTCTGGACATACTTAAAGGATATCCTGTGTAGTAAGTTTGCCAGAACATTCTGAAACATTTTAGCATCCTTTGTTGCTATTTTTGGTTAGCTTCTTCATTTTGCCAGCAGTTTCATCGCTATTAGAAGTTGTCGTCTAAACCTTCAGCAGCATCTTTAGTGGAATTTCTTTGATCCCGTGCACATTCCTAAAGGCACTTAAAGATATTGCTTCATATCTGTAAACTTATTTTAGCATGTCGTACTTTATTCAATAAGTCTGATATAGATCGCTATTCCATTTTACTGCAGTTATTACACCCTTGCATGCTAGAGTTTTACTAACAGAAATCTGTAATGCCTGTTTCTATGCAATGCTGAGATATGTTTAGACATCTTATGGAGCATATTTTCTGCACTTCCTCCTTCTCTCATGACCGTGCATGGTGTTGACTGAACTTTGTCATGGCTTGCAGTTGGGTTAAAATTTTATTGAATTTCAATTATTCATTTAAAAATATTGATGAAGAATACTTTCTTTAATTCAGGAGATGGATGATAATAAAATGAGCAAAAAATGGGCATTTAATGTGACATAAAAAGATTTATTTATTTTAGTCATAAATAACTCAACTTTAGCATTTTGCAGAAGTAGCTTAAGTGAATTTTTAAGTAAGGAAATATACTTTAAAAGTGCTTGCTGCACATAGCTAATATTTTTTTAAAACATAACTTTGTATATTGTAATTGGTATAATTGTGTATTTTCAGATACTGCTCGCTCTACATCAGGATTAAATCAAGTTTTTGTGTCTCCCACCGATTACGATAAGCTATGTATGTCTCTCCTTTGTGGTCTTCCAAATGAACAAGAATTAGCTCTTAATGTCTGTACTATATTATCAAATGAAGGAAATTACATGCTGCATTTAGAGCAAGCTCCAAAATTAGTCGATCTTCTTATTGCACAGGCTGGTGTGTGGCCTCAAGGTATGCACAATTTTCTGTCTAAAAAAATGAAATAAATCATAAATGTTGCTTTTGATATCATGTTGCAAATGTTGTTATAATTAGTTGTAATTGTTTTGTTTATTATCATGTGCATTTTAGATGACAATTCTTTAAAAATGCTGTATTTGGAAAGCTGGAAGGACCTTAAAGGTAGAAACATGCATCGGTTTTGGAGAAGTACTCTTGATTTACAAAATGCTCATCTAGCTCAGCTATTGGGATTAGATTTAGGTATGTCGAATTACCATGGTAGTTGTTGAAAGATAATGAGAGTTTGATTACTCTTCCAAATGTAATCATTTTCTGGAATAAAGTAATCATTAGCTCTAATAATGAAGGTAGTCATTAGGTATTGTAAGTTCCATGTTCCACAAAGCATCAAATGTGTATTAAAACTAAAATTTATAGTTTGTTCATTTATACAGTACCATAAATTGCTTACGTATGCAGTTGTTTAGTTTTCATCCACTTGATTATGTGTAATTTAATTATTTATGTGATTTTCATCATGTTTGAAAACATTTTAATAAGTATTGTTTTATTCTATCGATAAATAAATATTTTAGGTTTTTATTAGTTTAAAATTTTAGAAAATTAAAAAAGTGAATTTGCTATGGCATGAAGTTTAACTCATTATTCTAAATTTTAATAAGACATATTTGGGTTAAAATCATGCTGTAACTAGTTTAATAACTTGAATAATGGGGTTCAAAATCTTCAGCTTTCCTGTTTTATTTTAGTAAGTTGTAATGTTGGTTGGTAAGTTGGTTGTAAGTTGATAGCAATGTTAGAATATAATTTTTGAATTGGGAGACCAAGGAAGCAAACCACATTTTAAAAATTTGCTTAGACTAAGTTTAATGATTGATTATTGAATTAAAATATTACCCTAAGATGAATATTCTTATTTATATATATTTCACATTTGTGTTTGCAGTTTATACTTTTGTAAGATGTTTTGTAAAATCATCATACCTTGTGTATGATTATTCCGTTTTGCTTTCGAATATCAGAAGGATAGTGGTGGAAATGAGTGTAATCAATTATTCAAGGACCGTCTTGTGTCAACTCAAACAGTTTATTTTTGCAGTTTTATTTTCAAATCCAACTAGTGACAACTTTAGCTTTGACATCTCAAATAACACTCAAAGTATAAATGGCATAAGCTAAGACTCATTAATTCTCAGATAAACATGAAAAGCAACTCAAAGCGTTTTTTCTCATTTTCTAATAAAAAGAACAAGCTCGAAACTTAAATGTAAAAAACCTCAACAGTTGCCATTCATACTTTGCTAAATTACATCAAAGACAGTGAACCGTAAACCAGAGACATAACATATAACATATTATTGGCATTCCCTGTTCCACGAACTGAATTGCACTACAGGTCCTTCCCCCCGCAGAACCGGGGCCGGGGTTAAACCCCTTTCCCGGAACCTTGGAGAGGTCATAAACCAGAGGTAGGAGCTTTTAGTCCAAGTGAGGATAAGCAAGCTATACAGAGTCTTTCACCTGTAGAGGATGCCTGAGGGGATGCCACTTCCCTCGGCGAACCCAAGGGGACACTGCAAAACTGATATCCCCCGTCCCTGTGAGTTGACCGAGGGTGCCACCCTGTTGGACAACCAGCAATATCAGCGCCATGTAGCGTCCCCACATCCAAGGTCATGAACAAGACAGTACTAGTACTGCCCCTGCCAAGCCTGAACGTACCACTGGATATATGATGGCTGTACTCCTGTGAAGACTGTTTATGTACCCCATAGATCTAGGCTATCCAGACACAAGTCTAGCCAGTTGCCTAGCAGTGCCCTAGGTCTCCTTCCATAAATGGTCTGTTCCGGAAATTTCATTCAGTCAGTTTCCAGGGATATTGCCCAATGTCATTAGCTTAGGCCCGCCAAAGCCAAGCTAATTGCCAGCAAAGGCCACAAGGAGGCTGATATTGAGCTGGGGAAAGAGAGGCTATAAGGTGGTGCTTCACTCACCCTGGCGGCTGCACCAACATCTCTTATCAAACCCCGAATCCCCTACCGCCACCGGTCGGTTCCGAAAATTCATATCGGCAGACATCAAAGATAATATTAGATGTTCAACTTAACATTCTCCTAAGTTAACTTTTTATCTTAAAAATTTAACTTAGAAAAGAAAATTATAACTAGCTCATTAGTCCAGTCTCTTAATCACTTTGATTATATGTCCTGCTCTTTTGAATTTGAGGTTTAGGTACACACGTCATCAGAGGCAAAATTTTCTCAAGTTTCCTCTTTCACCTTCTGGGTTGGAAATTTTTCAATAATGGGATCATAATTGGATACTCCTAGTTTTTTAATTTCTCATATTTTTCATTCACAAAACAGTCTTCTTGAACCATTTTGATCAATAACTTCTCAGTCTCAAAAATTTCATCAGAATCCAGGTTTCCATGTTTTCTTTCAGTTTGTTCAGATCCCAGGCAATTAGTAATCCAGGCAATTAGATTAACTGTTTTTTTGTACTTGGAAAAATATTATCGGTAATACCAATCTCTCCTGATAACCAAGCATGCAGAAACTAAACATTTTGTTACAAATGGAACTATGTTTTTTTTTCTTTTCTTTAAGAATATCACTCTCATCTGAATTTAAGTTACCTTTTGGCCAACCTTCTTCAGGCAAATAAAGACAACTTGGACCTAGCCACCAGTTAGATTTTGATAAATTTAGAGCTGAACAACCTCTACTCGGAAGATCAGCGGGATTCATGCAACTAGGAATATGTGTCCAGGACTTTTTATTTGTTAGCCTTCTCATTTCTTTCACTCGATTCTGGACAAAGACATTCCAGGCTTCCTCTCTCATTATCCATGCTAAAACAGTGGAAGAATCAGTCCACAAGTAAACTTCTTCATGCTATATCTCAGATAAAATTGAAAACGTAAGTCGTGATGCTATAGTAGCTGCAAATAATTCCAAGCACATAATGGTAGTTTCTTTTTTCCATTTGGTGCAACTCTTCCTGCCTTGTATCAGTTGTACTTTTATTCGAATGAGAGCAGCCACGGTATAAGCATGCTACTGGCATCACAGAAAATATGTTCTGAAGCATTTTCACTTGTATTTCTTGAACCAAAATATTTGAGAAAATGCATCTTTTCTAGATAGTCAATATCTCTCAGCTGTTTTAAACATGCAGTTCTCGTGCGGATATCAACTTCTTCATCCCATGTTTTATTCTGTTTCCACGTTTCTTGAAGCAGTAATTTAGGGATGAGGATGACAGGATAAGATTTACCAAAAGGATCAAACAATCTATGAGTTGCAGATAAGATTAACCGCTTAGTTGCTTTTTCAAAACATAGCTCTTTTATAGTACCAGTATTTATTTGTAGAGTTTCAGATTGTTCATTCCATATTAAACAAAGTACATTTGTTTCAGCAGAAGCATCATCATTATTATCATTAAACTACCACCCTCTAAGCTCAAATTTTCTGTCAGCCATTACTTCAGTTGATACATAAATAAAAAGATTGAGTTCGTTTTCATTTTTGACTCAACTGACACAGTTATCAACGTAGAAACTATGCATAACATTTTGAATAATACTTTTTGGATATGAGGATTCACCAGTTTCTATTTTCTCTAAAACAGTTTGTAAGTGAAGCTGTATAGTAGAGTTTAGAAGAAAAGGGCTGCTTGCTACACCTAAACCTTCATGACAGTGCCTGTACTCTTTCAGCTGTCCATCACTGTGAAGCCATAAAAACCTAAAAAAAATCTCTATTAATGGGTGAAACACTTATTTGTAGAAAGGCTCTTTGTATATCAGCAATAACACCCATCTCCTCTTTTCGAAATCGTGTTAAAATACTCGGAATCTGCTCTATTAAGACCTTTTTCTAAGCAGTGATTAAGACTAGGAAGTTCCTTTACGTTCGCCGAAGCATTAAATGCTGGTCACAGTTTTTTAGTACTGTTCTGTTTGATAACTTCTCGATTAGGAAGATAAAGATCTTGACCTAGATCAGTTTTAGCAACCTCTTCAATTACTCCCTCTTCTAGCCATTCCTTAAAAACATTTTCATAAGCTTCAAAATTGGACTCTGTTTTAAGACATTTAACAGTTTTGTTCAGTCTCCTCTTGGCTAAATCAAAATAATCTGGTAGTGGTGCATGATCATCCAACCAAGGGAAATCAACCTCAAAACGGTCATCTACTACATGGACTGTAGTTAGGAAATGTAATAGAGCAGCTTCTGTTCTGTCATGCCTTTTAGGAAGACACCACAAAACAAGTTAAAAATTTTGCCTCAAAACTAACCGAAAAAATACATTTGCGTTGTGAAAGTACCTGAATAACCCTATGAACTTGATACTAGTGATATTAAGATAGTTCATGGAATTAAAAATCATGTAACTTAAGCAAAGAAACACAAACATTTTAGTATTTTAAGATAACCTTTAGGTGTATTTCCAATCTGATCGTTATGAATAAAGCATTATCTGTTAAGAATTAGTACGTGAACTCTTCAGAGAGTGGATATCGAATTTTCTCATTAACCAACAAAACTTAATATTAACAAGCATACTGATTAGCGAATTCCTTCATAAAATTAACATTTCAAGCAACAACTATTTCATTTCTTTAACAAATTGATATTTCTAAAAAGAACAACTATTTCATTTACTTAACAAATTAATATGTCAAAACAACTATTTCATTTCTTTAACAAATCATTATTTCTAACAACTTTCATTTCCTTAACAAGTTTAATATTCTACTCAACTTATATTGCACATGAAAGCAAAACTTAACAGCTATTCAAGCTTGCTAAACTAGGAACTAACTAAATAAAAAATAATAATAATAATAAAAATTCTCAGCAACTAAATTATTAAAAAAAATCAAGCTTAATTACTACCAGTAAAAATTTATATTTTTAAATAAGGAGAACTCTTCTTAGCTCTAATTGAAACTAGTTCATAGTAAAGAACAATTACAGAAAACCTATTTTCATCAAGTTAAGATTAAATCCAGTAAGAGAAAGGGAAATGACGAAAGAAAAGAAGGTATGTCGTCCAGCAAGGGTCTTCTGACCAGGGGGGGGGAAATGGAACGAAACCTTCGAGCATTGTAAGTACACTGGAATCTCTCAGAAACATGGAGTGATCGGCCAAATGGAATACTTGTAGTGAGAAACTCATATCAAAGATATGCTTCAATCGGCTTTGGGGCTTATGCAGAAATTCGAGCAAGATGAGGTGCTAGGCCATGCTGGATAACAGATACACATCATCCTCCCAAGCTGATTTTTCGGAGAGAAGAAAAGCTGCACTCAATAGGCATTGTGGAGTATGGTGAAGCAACAAGATGAGGTAGAGTAGCCTTCAATTTAATTTTCAGATCATTGTCTTAATATTTGGAATTTTTCTAGACAACGAACTATTTGAAGCCTTGAAGTAATTAGAGAGGCCTAAAATTGCCCTTAGAAGATGGTAATATTTTGCATCGGTATTCCGATAAAACGAGGCAAGAAAGAAAATCGGTTTGTGTTACGTTCATTGTTATCAGAACCGAGGGAGTGAAAACAGCCCCTCTTCAAATCTACGGAACCTCCCTACTGGGGAAGCACGAAAAAAAGAGAGCGAGCGACTCCTGCAAAGCGTTTTTGTTATGAAGGATTGCCATATCTTGCCAAAGCCTACTCAAACGGTGGAAAAAAACTTGTTCGTCCATTCAACCTTATGGCCCCTGAAAAGTTTCTCACTTTTCTAATTGTCAGGTGAACCATTCAATTCTGCTCGCAAGAAAATCCCGCCAAATAACAGCTGGGGAAGACAGCTGAAGTCGCAGACTAACTCTCCCGTCGGAAATGCCCTTAACAGTGGGAAAAATGAAGCTAAAACCCCTTCTTTTGAAAACCCAAGAAAGTACAAAAATTAATTAAAGAAATTGCCTTAACTCAAACACTAATTTAGCTATTGATTCGAAAGTAGTCTCAAATTGAAGATCAAATTTTTCTGCTTCTAGGAGTATAAATCTCAAATATGTGAACACAAATTAAGTATTTTTAATTTCAAACATTATGTGAAAAATACACAAAGTTCCATTGCCTGCCATTTACATGTTGCACGAATAACGAAAGCTAAGAATGTAAAAACTTAAGTATGAAAACCCCAATTAAGGTAAAACAAAATACTCAAGTAAGAACACACGTTCTGTAGCATAAATTTGGAGCATGAAAGATTAAATTTTGATAACTCATTAATTAATTAATTTAATTTAATTTCACTACACAACACTTCTTGAAGTTCAGTCTGGCGTTTCTTCACTGATGGGTCAGTAATGCTAAGTGCTTCATTTGTTATTTCCACTGTAGACAACAGGGACATAACTAATAATGATGGCGTACACTCACTTCGTGAAGTATTGGTCATTTGTCCCATAACTGACCATCCAAGTTTTTTTGAATGGCTATGAGACCACAATGGCCGCCTGTCATAAGTTTTCCAGCTACATCAGCCCCAATAAGGATTTCAATAGGATCCTCACAATCATCCACAATAGAGATGTTATGTTATTTCGAAGCAGGGGACATGAAAAATTAGCAGTGCCCTTGCCGGGACTTGAACCTCGGACCTCTCGAATACGAATATCTCGTAACTTCTTCAAAGTTTATTGACAATAGGTGGCACTGATTTACAAATAATTTGCTGACCAAGAAATTTCGTTACAATTATAATTCCTGTGTGCACTTTGTATTTATCAAGTGTATACATCATATTTGCATACTCCTGAATTTTTTCCTCCAAATAAAGGATGTTGCAAATATTCATAATTCTGAGGTTCATAGTTAATTTCTTGAGCTGTACTTAGTAACAAATACGATAGCTGTGAAGCTCTATTAATAATAGCTTTTGCGACACGTTTTTTCCCATCACCTCTAGTTATAACTTTGAATTTTTACACCATTACATCTGGAGTAGAAAATAAGTTGGAAAGACCTTGATCCACTTCAGCACTAATCTAAGTTTTCTTTTCAACTTTGGGTGATTCTTCATTTTTCAGTGCAGTTATTTTGTGCATTTTTCTACATAGAAGAATATGGTATTTTTTACTATAACACAAGCACCCAGCTTTCAAGTTGCAGTCCTTATGACTGAATGTCCTGATTTTAAATATAAAAAACGCTTTAAGATTGTCTAACAGGTGACTCCCTCTGCTTTAAAGGTATTTTTCTTGTTTTTAGACAATCTCTAGAATAATGGGAATTAGAACAGAATATTCACTGTTTTGACACTTGAGATGAAGTTAGAAGGTCTGTCACGCTAGGTACACTTGAAAACTTTCCTCTCTTAAATTTGTTCTCTATCACTTTTTTCTCATTGGAAAAATTATTGTATTTTACCTCCGCTTTTGACTTCGAAGTGTTGAAACTTCGAGCGGCTCGAAAAATGCATTCTTCAACTTCAACTTCAACTTCATCTTGTAAAAATTCTAAAATACATTCTAAATCACTTTTTTCAATTATATTTTTACTTTGATTTGAATCATTTGAACTCACTTCTCGAACTCTATGATGAGCAGATGTACATGGGATTTGCACACAGAATTCCTCAGTGCTAGGTAGCCTTTTCAGAAGTACTCTTTATTTATCTTAATTGACTTAGCAAACAAATAACTACTACTTCCAAGATCTATATCACTGCTTTAAAACTTTTAAAAAAACGTTGTGGATTTTTACTTTGAAGTGAGAAATTTCATTTTGTAGTTGAAGAATATTTCAAGTATTTAATGTGGTTTTAAAGTGATTTGAGCAGTGCCCTTGTTTTTAAGAAAATTCAGATTTAAATGTAATAGTGATCTAGTTTTTTCAAGAGCTGAGTTCCCCTTTTTTTCACAAAACTTTTTTCTCACGTACAAAATTAATATTTGAACTGCTGTTTTGTGTTCTTGGTTGATATTTCTAATATAGAAACTATGAAGCTAACAAAATAATGCCAACATTAAAAATTATAAGCACATGAAGTATAATTAACAAGCTTTTTTTTCTTCCAAGCTCATTCTACTTCCCATCAAAATAAACAAATGGGGGATTCTGTAATTCTTTTACTTTTCATTGTTTACAGGCATATATTAGCTTAAAAAGATATTCATTGTTGTCAGCATATATATTCTTAAACAAGTAGAAGCCTTGTTTAGGAATATTTTCTATAATACTTTTCTGCTCTATCACCAAAAACTGCAGAATAATATTCACTAGTCAGCTATAATCAATATTAAATTGAAGGTTGCATTATACACTAAACTTCACATTAGACACAGGACACTGTACTTTTTTCTTACATGTTCTTTTCATTTTTTAAGTCTATATCTGCAAAGATGAAATTTAATTATTTAGCTGAAACAGAAAACTTTAAAGTTTTAATTTTCTTTTGTTAAATTACATAAATATCATGAAGATTTTCATGAAAATGCTTTAAATTAAGAATTATGTTTTTATTTCCATCTTTTTGTAGGTGAATATGACCCTGATGAAAAACTACTCAATTTGGAGTCTGATCAGGGTGCACTGAATGTAGAAGGACAAAGAGTACTAAGGGTTAGTATTGCATTTTATGGACGTTTTTTCTTATATTTTAATGCATTTTTATTGAAAATTCAAAGTATTGAAAAGATGTAATCTCAGCATTTTGGGAGCATGTAATTATGTGGATTTTAATAGTGCAAGCTTCAAAGTAAAATTTGATGAGCATCATAAAATGAGTAACCCTGGGTAAAAGGGCATTGCTTGTGTATCAAAGTATGTAATAGGCAACAAAGTGTAGAAATATAATGAAAGATTGAGATTAAGCAGATACAACTTAAAGTGAATATCCATGGTATTGTGTGTTCTGTCATTTTGTTGTGTTTATTTGTGGTGTAAATTTACCATTGAATTTTACATTGTAATGTAAACTGAGCTGGCTATGTGCGTTTATTTTGCTGCTATTGTTTAATCGAATCTTGTGAGAAGAAATTGTATTTTTTCTGTTGCAAGAAAATTTGGAATCTTTATGAATTAGTTATTATTATTTTACCCAATTTAAATCTACGTGTTTCCATTAAAATTTTATCAGTACGTTAGATAAGTGAGCTTGGATTTATAGAGCTTTATCTTCGTTCATGATAGAGTACTATGATGTATCCTAGTCAAATTTCTCATCGAGTTACCAATAATATTTATTATACTGAAGTGCTCTTAATTTATTTTGTATGCATTACTCTGTGAACATTCTGTGCTTAAGTAACCTGTACCCACGTTTTCTGAAATAATGTATGAAAATATGCATGAACTTTCCAACAGTTAGTGAATTACCTTCATATTCTTAAGGATTGTTTCTTAGAATATCACCTTCATATTCTTAAGGATTATTTCTTAGAATATCTGCAAAGTGCATGTTCTTAGATCGTATAGTTTCTTCAGTTCTGCCATTAAAAATTGCCTAACTATTATGTTATATACGTAAAATATTTTTATTCAAGTTACATAAGAAACAGAGTTTTGTGTTTTATAATCACATAAATTGAATTATCTGCATTTTAAAGTAATGGCGTAATTCATCTATGTGAAGGACTTAAATGACGTTTCATTCAGATTATAAATTCTCTTAAACTTCACTTAGTTTCAGTATAAAAGAAGTGTTTGCTTTTTGTTTAATTTTTCTTGCACAAACATTTTTTCTTGTATGATTTTTTGTTACTACAAACTTCCAAGTTATGAGTTATTTCCATTTATGAAGGATTCTGCTTGAACTGAATAGTATAAATATACTAATTTTTCAGTTTCAGTGGGAATAAAGTAATAAGTAATTTTTCACCAGAAAATCCAAAAGCATGATGTTTGAAAGCACATTTTTATTTAAGGCAAAAAGAAAAATACTAAATTGGAAGTTTTAACTAAAAATATTTGAGTTTTACTGAATAGTCTTGTGGAATGTGATTTTACGTGTATGCATTACGTTGTCTCCGTTTAATTTGTCCAGATCTAGGATTTCAATTATATATGGCACACTGTAGAGTGTTGTCTGTAGTGCAGTAACTGTCTTTGATCACTGCTTTGAAAATTCATTCATTAAAGATGCCAAACATTACTTAGAACAGCACAACTAGGGTCTTAAAGTTCTCCTATTTCTTGATAATGCTGCAGCACGTGGTGCTGACACCATCATACCATTGTACCCAAATATAAAGGTTTTATTCCTTCTGTTGAGTACCACTTCCTTAATCCAACCAATGGTTCAAGGAATTATAAAAACGTTTAGTGCCTATTATGTTTACATCTGTACAAGTTAGCACTAGATGAAGGAAAGCATAACACACTAATGGCATTTTGGGAGCCATTCAACTTAAACAATGCATAGAAATGATTAAAATTGTGGGAGAACAAGTGAATTCATGAAAAATTAATGCTTGTTGGTCAGAAGTTGTTAGGAATTTTAAAGGGTTTCCATTGATTGAAAATGAAGCCAAGGAAATCTTGCAAACTGTAAAATCAGTAAGGTGTGAAGGATTTCCAAATATGGAAGGAGGAGAAAAATAAGTCGAGAATGATGGTTGTGAAATGGCAAATGAAGAATCAGATGATGTCTTAACACAAGTTGACAGTGAAAGCATTTATAATGAAGAAGGTAAAGAACCTTTATCATAAAAGAAGTTAATCACATTATGAAAAAAAGTGCAGGAACTGTCTGATTTTATAATGCAGATTGTCTCAAATGAAGAAAGAAAAGGACATTTTATGACAGGTATTGAAAAACATTGCACTGTGTACTTTGAAGTGTTTAATGAGTCGCATCAGACATTGCCCCAGGCAAAAATCACCAGCTATTAAAAAAATAGTTGTATCAGTTGCCTCCTTACTAAGCAAGAAGAGGAAGCCTTTCAATTAACATTAGTGTCATTGTCCCCTTTCAGTTATGATAATATTTAGGTTTCTATAAGTTATATTTAGTTCCTTAATCTGAACTGTACATAACCCCTTTTTTCCTTAGAAAGTTAATTTTGCAGAATGCAATTTTGCCATATATGCAATGTGTTAATGACATAACTCCAGCATTTGGTAAGGGTTTACTGTATATTGAAAAGAAAATGTAGTTTTTTGGCTTCTAAAAAATTTGTTTTTAATTTTTGAAATGTGATATATTATGTGATTTCTACTTTAGTGCAAAATGTGACTTTTCAAAAATTGTATATTGAACAAAATGTGCAGTAACCGTGAGAATGTTAAAGAATGACTAAAATCACATTGAAAACTTGAATTTGAGATTGTAATGGATAAATCGGTTCTATCTGGTTATCTGAAGAGGTTATGATGCATTTTTTTGTGTCCTTTAAAAGTTCTTTATTTATATAAAGAACAATGATCAGCCAGTATGATCAGTATTGACTGTTTTGTTTGATAACTTTTTATGTACTTTTAATGAGCTTTGTCATTCATCATTCACAAAAGAACATAGTTTTATTGGGGAAAAGCTGAACAAGGTGCTGATTTATGGCCTCATCTGAATCACAAAAGAAATTTTGAAGAGGGTGAATGAAGTGAAAGACCAGGTGAGTATGATGAGGCACTAGATCAAATGAATATGATACACCTGACAACACTTTACGTCCAAACTCGTAGTAATTTTTGTCAGTGATCAAACTTGTGTGTGGCCTTGTTTGGAAGCTACTACCAATTAGCCAACAAATCAGATTTAATGTGTGCTATCACCAACTACACAGTTTCAACGAATTCATTTTCCAGAAACTTCCAGGGCACAACAATCATATAGGAACTGTATTCCATCCCGATAACATGAGACCATACACAAGTTTAATCACCTGATAAAAATTATTTGAAGTTTGGTTGAAAACTGTTGCCATGATTAACATACTCATCTAAATTTGTATCCTCGGACTTCCACTTGTTTCACTGTCTTCAAAATTTCATTTGTGGCACAACATTCAATTCAGATGTGACCATAGATTAGCACTAGCACCTTGTTCAGGTTTTCACCGATAAAGCTAGGTTCTTTTGTGAGTGAGGAATTGCGAAGCTCATTTTTAAAAAAAAGTTTTTGAACAAAACCGGCTAACTGAACAAACAGGAACTAATAACTGATCATTGTTCTTTAAATAAATGAAGAACCTTTGAAGGACATAGAAAAAAATGCATCATGACTGTGCATACAACCTAGTGATTATTATTATTATTTTTTTACATATATGTAAAATTGTCAAGGTGAATATTTCATTTCTAGTTACTGCAAAAACTGGTTTATTATTTAAATAACCCTGATTTAGAAATTCTAAGTAACAGGTAGGCTTTTGCATAATTTTTTTGGTTAAGTGGTAAGTTTTTTTTTTTAATTTTTTTTTTTTTTTTTTTTTTTTTTTTTTTGTTTATACTGATAATAGCCAGGTTTGGAATATCAAAGAATTTATTGAGTATGTAGTTAAAATGTGATTATTTCTGTGACTCTATTAAACAGACATTTTACAGTTATGCGCTGCCACATATAGCTCTTTCTATATTTTGGTCTAAAACCAAATGTATTCTTGGGAAAGGGGGAGGAGAGTGTCCAGCAGTGAAGTAAAAATCTTGTATTGTTTCTATTTTATATTGAAAAATATTTTGATTTTTTAGGTTGCTCTGATTTTACATAATTTATCATTTGAGAAGAATAATGTTCCTGTTTTAGTTTGTAATTCCAGCTTCATAAGGTATGTTTATTTTCATATTTACATTTATTTTCTTGGGCTAAGCAAAATACTGTTTGATAATTCTTGAGTACAGTGGTTTACTGTCTGTTTAACTTTCTTTAGGTTTCTTTTACTTTCCATACATTCATCTTGGGCAAATTTGAAACAAACTGCTTATGATACCTTAGCAAATTTAGCATCAGAAGTAAGTTATCTTTTTTCCTCAATTGTATGCATTAGTGTAAGTGAGTGAATTAGAGATTGTAGATATATTTATTTCTTTTGTGTAGCATTTAACTATTTTCGTGCATGTTTCAAATATTTTCCTTTTCATCTCAGATAAAATTATCCATTGAGAAGGATTTATGTTCTCGTGTTATGTTTCAAACTGTTATGGATGGGATACAGTCACCAGACAGATACATGAATATTAGGTCAATGGATATCTTATCACAGTTATGCAGTCATGAGCCAAATGAAGATATAATCCCTTCCCGACTTGATGTGGAGGTATTTTTTTTCCCATAGTAATGACCTTATTTTATACTAGGCATGGTCAAATTGTAGTTAGCAAAAATGAACGCTTATTGTAAAAAATAAAAGTTTTATTTTTGTAATATACTTATCATTTGAATTTGAAATCATGCTACTGCACACTTTCTACCTATCAATTATGTATTTCTTAAAATGATGGTTTGTGTATTATGTTTCAAAATGTACATCTCTGCGTTATTGTTAAAGTAGTAACATTAGCTGCTGATGTATCTTGAATCTTAAGAGTGGCATTATGTATGAATACAAGAAGCAATAAGTTTTAAGAAAGTCGTTGTGTAAAATAAATGTTCATGCTAAATTAATGAGTTTTTTTAATGTAGTTTTTGTGTATTGTTAGGAATTGAGTTTTAACGTAAAGAAATGCTTTCTTAGTCATGAAATCATTCTTGAATAGTGTTTTCCCATTATCATTAGTATTCTAGGCAATCAGTCAATTAATTTATAATAAATTCCCTTGAATTAAGAGACCTGTAATGAACTCGTTGGGAGGAGACAATTTCGACTTGAAATTTTTGAAGTCTTTCTCAGGAGCTATAAACTCAGCTGTGAATATCTGTCAACCATCTTCTGTTACCTCATGAGGCAGCCAATCCCATTTCACTTGCATAAAGAGAAGGGGGAAATGTATGCTGAATCCTGATCGTTGCACTACTCACATGGAGAGATATTAAGTAGACACTGGATTTCCTTTTTTTTTCTCCATATATTTGAGCTGCCTTAAGTACAGATCTTAATGATATACTGCTATAGTCTTTATGCAAGTGAAATGGGATACTACTGATGATCCTTGAGCTCAGTATATACTGCTATAGTCTTGGACTAAAGTTAAAAAATGATTTTCCATCAGAAGTAAGTATGTGGCACATGCCGCTAATATGCTGAACTTTTTGTTCCTGGCTGATGCTCATATCTATTGCAGTCTGAGGAACTATCACACATTGATTTTCTGGCACATGTATGTTGACTTTTTACACATTTCTTTGGCAATCACCACATTGCAGCTGTATTTAGATAAGTTATCTTTGAATATTGCTTTTACCTATCCAAATATTTAAACTCATCTTTTGAAGTACAGGAAGATTCAGTATCACTCTTGAGTGCAGCCATACATACTTTTATGAATGTGGTGTGCTGTGCCTTATTTCATTAAGATGTTGGTCGATGAAAAATGTTTGATGCTTTTGATGTTCAGAAATGCTACTAGCCTACTCATTTCGTAGCATCATTGAAACAAACCGATAATTAAGCAACAGTCCTTAGAATCATTTTTATATTCCAATAGGATGATGCAATCATTTCACTGCATTTTTCCTGCTTCAGATATTATAATTGTAGGTTAGTTTTAGAATTAACTTCACCCTGTGTATTACTGTAATGTGCATTGTGAAAAACTTAGCTGATGATAAATTTTTCATGAGTTTATTAAGAGATATATTCATAGATTGATAATGTTGGTCTATGCATTAGTTATCCAAGGCGAAATTGGATTTGTTTGATGTACAAATCCTTTTATGTTGACCATCTTTTTTAAAAGTAAGTTTCATATTTTAAAATGCAGTTTCTCCAATGCATGGGCAATCTTGCCTCATTTGAATTCTTTTAAGAGATTTGCATATGGGTTAAGGAAAGATCTCTCTTTCTTTCTTTCTTACTATATTATTCTTACTGAAAAGTTGTTTATATTACTGCAAAGTCCACTACCTTTCTTAGTCTTTCATTTTCTGTTTTTACCAGTTTTATAATGAGTTGAAAATTATAATTGGGGGGGGGGAGAAGAAGAAAGTGTTTTTTTTTCTTTCATTCTCCTTTTTCTTCTTTTTTTTTTTGTTCTGCTTATGGCACTAAAATTTAAGACAGTAGGGGAGCATACTTTCCTGATTGCAAAGCCAGAACAAAACTGTGTATTTATAAATAACCAACTATCTTAGTTAAAAAGTGAAAATCATTGTTAATTTGACTCAAAAGTTTTTGCATTCAAAAACTGATTCAGTACTTTTAATGCAACATAAATATCATAACATAAATAACTTGTTGCAACTCTTGAATGTTCCTGAGTACTAAGATCAAGTTTGCCATCCATTTACATACATAGGAGTACCCCAAAAATGACTGGAATGCCATAAGATTGTGCTGCTAGGGCTGTAGGTTAGAATTTCCTGCACTGTGTGTCAGATGGCATTAATCTTTGTCCTTGGTGATGATGTGTTTGTGTTTCTGCTTATCATGCTATTTTTTGTGATATTTGACCACTAAAACAAAGAGTGTATTTGAAATTTTTTTTTATTGAGGAAAACTGCTGCATAGACTGTTGCTATGTTTCAAGAAATTTTGTCTAAATCACAACTGTGTAAGTGATTTTTCAAATTAAAAACAGTGACACATCAAATGAAGACTGCTATGACTTGGACATCTGTTGATGTGCAAAATGAAGAAAACATAGAAGAAATGTGAGGAGTGGCTAAGATTGCCAAAACTCAGTTCATAAGATTTTTGAAGGAAGTCTCTCCGTTAAATAATTATTAGATAACATGTTATTTTATTCTCACTCATGCTCCTCACTAAATTACCTTGCTCAATACTTTTCCCCCTGTTTCCATAGAAGCAGTTCTTACAAAGCAGATCAGTGAATGAAAGATGTGTTTCGCCGATACGGATAACATGCAAAAAAATACATCGAATGTCTTTGAATAATATTCCATAGCAGTAGGCAAAGTGTTTGAGGAAGTGATGCCAGTGGAGAATACTTTGAAGTGTACAAACATATGTAATGTAAAGTATAACATAGTGATTTAAAAATAATTTTGGTTATATTTAGAACCCACTCATAAATTTGTTATAACTGGATTTTAAAGATATTTTCTATATTATTACAAAAATGAAAAATTGCTACAGTGAAAAGAGTAAAATGCAGTAACATCTGTCTGATGTGTATGTATGTGCTAAGTTTTTTAATGCATTTAATAAGATTTTTCCCCTCCTGTCAATTTTAGGTATATCAACAGATGGTGTCATTTTTGACTGTGCACGATATTATGCTACTGTTTTACACCTTAGAAGCTCTGTATGCTCTCTCAGATTTGGGAAGATACGCTTGTGACAAAATAGTTTGTGTACATAGATCCATAGGTAAATTTGTAGACATATCAATTAATATACTTATAATTTATGAACATTGTCAAATATTTAGTATATAACAAATTATATGCATTTGAAAATTAATTTAGATCATGCAAATTAATTGTAATTATTCAAATTCTTTTATGTTCTCTATATTGTTACATTATACAATTGTTGTAGGAGCTTTAGTTAGCTTATTGACATTGGAACCAAGCCAGTATGGTCCATCAGGCCAAGTTAAAATGAAAATTGTTGAGACACTGGTACCTGCAGAATCTGACAGTGAACAAGAAGAAAAATCAGGTTTGTTTTTCACAATTTGGCATAAAAGAATTCTGCTGTGCATAGGAACATTCATGAAAACATGAATTTTAACCCATAATAACTAACTGCGTATAACCAATCTTCTTTTGAAAGCCTTCTTCTTCTTCCTTTATTAGGTTAATAGTGTTTCAGTGTTTTGCTATAATAAATAACCAAACCTTACCTGAAAGGTTTGCTTCATACTCTCAAACGTTCAATAAAAACAATATTGATGAAGAAAACAGCACTTGATGTCTACCTCTTTGCAATATTTCATGCCTCTAAATAAATTGGAAACGTAAAACATTTAACCTTCTTGTAAGGAGTGAACTTATATCTGTTTACATGAAAATCTGAAAAAGCAAGACATATCTTTTTTGTTTTGATGAAAGTCTTCTGTTTCTAAGCATGCTGCCCCCCCCCCCAAAAAAAAGGAGGTAGAAAAATACTTTGGAGAAGTGATCTGAAATGCTTGACAGTACTAATCTGGAATCTATCTTCAGTCACTGTTCAACTGTCTTTTCTGTAATATTATCGATATCGTTGCTCTTCCCAAGGCCATTTTTTTAGAGCTCGGTATTCTTTCTCAAAAGAAGTTTGATTGTTGAACCTCTAAGGCTGTGTTCAGATCGGCATAAATGTCACAGAGGCATAGTTAAAAGGAATAAAAAAATGGGAATTCCGATCACACCTGCGATGCAGGGTCTAAGCCGCACCCACTTGGAGAAGCTCAATTTGTGCATGCATGGATGTGTCTACAGCTTTCCCATTCAGGTTTCGCATGTTTGCTCTGATTGGCCGACACTTATCCCAAGTCAGCATAAAGTTGAAAACTTAGATATTTATGCCAACAGCCGTAAACCAGATTTTGAGGCGTAGCACAGACTAGTTGCCTGGCAATGTAGCTCGGCTTAAACCACTTATGTCCTTAATACTGTCATCTGAATGCAGCTTGATGTAGCATGTTAATCAACCATTTTTAATTATGATAACAGGTAAATAAGGGTGGGTTGTTTTCAGTATTGTATACAGTACAAAGTCCGTAATCCAGACTCGTTGGGACCTCAGCGTTTCCGGATTAGGGGTTTTTCCGGATTATAGATCATCAATTTAAATCTGGTAAGATGGCATGCAGAAATTGAACAATTAAAAATATGAAACAGTAATTTATGAAATAAGGAATTATGATCTAAAGGGTATCAAAGTTTACAAAAAAAAAGCTTAATATTTATTTGCTTACTTTATTAAACATTTCTTTCAATGTAAGTTGTTTAAGTTGCTTCATTTTTTGTGCTAATACTTTCTCTTTAATTCTATCAACAGATATAATTTCTTGTTCAATTACAAAGTTCCACTGTTCAAGTCCTGTAATTGCTGTGTTGAGAAGACTGGCTAACATGTCAATCAAAATTTTTTCATTTTCAATCACCTCTCTGTCACTTTCTTCACTATCGGAAGCCGTATTTTCTGGATCTAGAACCATACTACAGATTTCGCCGTCCATTAATTGATTGATGATTGGGGCATTGTCGCAATGAAAAACTTCTGTTGTATCATCTTCATTTATTACCGCTTCTCCACATTTCTTTACATAATCCAATAACTGGAAAATTTCACCTTTAGTTTGCAATGTCAGAAAACCTTCAAATTCGTGGCTATCATCTTCATCATCCTCACCATGAAATATGGTAGCCAGCCATAAATTATGACAAGCAAATTTTTGAACGTAATTTTTTTTTGGTTGTTGTGTACTTTTATATTGAAAACACATATAAGTATTATGAACTGAGGTACGGTTAACGTTTGCAATTCTTTGCAGTGGTTTTGCACTGCTATTATTTATTACCTTTACTATTTATCATAATTAACCCAGCTAATGTAGTTTTCTGTGATTTCCAATTTCAAGTTTCTGTTAACTCCAACTCCTTTTATTTTAATAATTTTTCTCTCCGAAAATTTTTCATTACGTAAAAAAGTTAAGTAAACCTTTGCTTTTTACTCCCATTTCATTAATGAAATTTTTCCTGAAATTTGAAAGAAGGATAAATAGCAAAATGCACTGTAATTATGCTGGAAATTATGCAGCGGAACCTTGTCTCACAAAATGCCTCACTTCATGTAGAAATTATCTAGGAAAAAAAAATGTCTTATTTGATAAATGATGAACAGGGAAGTCTCCAGCATATGATTTTCAGAGGTGTTTTGAGGTAACCTCTGCCACATACTTAGCATTTAAGAATTTCTCAAAACAGCGTTTTAATATTTTCCATTGCTTAACACTCATTAACAGCTTCTAACAACAAGTTGATTTACAGGACCAAAAATGTGGTCAGGAGGAAATTATGGGGAGATTGGCTTCAGGCAGAGACTTTGAGTGGAACGTTTTTGTTACCTATGATACTTTGTGTCTATGCAAAACCACAAGTTAATAATTTAACATTGAAGACATGGAGAATTTACTAACAGATCATCATAATAAGCTCAACAAGAATTAATTGCAACAACTTCAGATGTAGCAATGAAAAGTGACTGTAGAATAAAATGTCTTCAGAAGAAGAAAATTGTCTTGTTCTCTCATCTGTGAAATTTGTACAAAATGAGGTAAAATGAAAATTTTTATATATTGATAAAGCAATAGCAAGCTGCAGCATTTATGTTATCAATGACAATGCCATATCTCACTTTAGAAACATTTTTTAGCATAGGCAACAATAGGTCACATGGAAGTATTTTGAATGAAAGAGAGGTTCACTGAGTCTCAAAGTACAGTTGAATGAGGCTTTGAGACAAAAAAATGTAAAGACAATATCTTTTAAAGACAGTGATTTCTTCTTTTAATGGAATGTTTTGTATATAATGATTTTCATTCGTTTTGGCTTATGAACTTATGTTTTTAGAGTGCTGTTTTAAGGTTTAAATAAACAATCATCTGTGGCCTAGGAAATAATGATTCATTTTACATAAATTCTTACAGGAAGTATTGTTTTGGTTGAGGAGCAACTTTCAGGAACATATTTGTTAATTGAGGTTTCACTGTACCTACTATACTTGTAACACTACATAATGTCATAAGTCACCAAAATAAGTTGTTTTTGTGATTAATACTTATTTCACATGTAGAATGGTTTGTATCTTTTCTAGAACAAGTTTAGTCTTAATTCTCAGGGCCGTGAGATTAAAATTCACTTTGTGAATAGAATTTGTTTGTCTGCAGTAGGCAAAAATTGTTAATGTGAACTGAGCTGGTTTTGTGCACTTTTCAGTGCCTATCTGAAATGTTAGTGTATATCTAAAACTTAAACTTATTCATGCCCCGAATCAATTGAAAATGTTTTTAAAATCATGAACGAATCTGAATGAATTTTACAACTTGCCTAAAAGTATTCGAGCTCAGCAACTTAGGTCTTTTTCATCAGAAGTGCTGTAGTATTCCATAAGAAATGCTAAAATTTCTTGCATATTTCTTTAAACAATTGTATTAGCTATATTGAAAAATAACAGCAAAAATAATGATAAAAATAAATAGGGTAGATAAAGAGTATAAAGACTACAACAGAGGCTTATTCCATTTTTATATTTATATATTTGGTTAGTTATTTTTTATTTCTGAATACAAATTGAAATCTCTTAAGACATGATCAGTTTCAAATCTGATCGCATTTCCTTTATATTATACCTTTGGTTGTTGCTGTATTTTTTGCTCATGTTCTGCTTTAAAAAAAATATAGATTAAATTTCTTACTGCTGTAATTCATAAATAATTTTTTATAGCTTCTCCTGCTGCAGCTGAACAATCTGCTTCCTCATCACCTTCACCTGCATCCTCTTCAAAAGATGATGTTGATTCTGAAACATTTGCCAGCAACTGGTAAGATCTGACTGAAAGCAGTCTTAGACTAGTATCTTTTATTGAGATGTCGTCTGTTAATTTGTGTGTACTGAAATGCTGACGATAGTTTATTTTCAATGCTTATTTAAGGTTGAAATCAACATATGAAGATT
>KK121301.1:450777-463692 GCA_000611955.2 Stegodyphus mimosarum | reverse complement strand
AGTAGTATGTCACGGAATGAAATATACGCAGAATATGTTAGCTACTGCAGCAAAGCTGGTCGGAAAGGTGTCGTCAATGCTAATGTGTTTGCAAATTGTGTTAAGTAAGTAAATGAAACTTTTTATATTTAATTTTTTTCATATCTTTGATGAGCAACTTGTGGTGATAAATGCTTGCTCACTGAAGAAATGAGTGTTGTTATGTCTGTAATCATGTGCATGTGTGTGTTTTTTATAGCCATTTTTTATATTCTTTTAAAAAAATGTAGAATTGTTTGTACAGAAGTCGTTTAAATTTGATTCTGAAGGGAACAAGCATATTGATTGCAGATTGTTTAGAAATTCTTAACTTATGGATGATACATTTTTAAAGCCTTTTAATTTCTTTGTGTTTCATTTTTATTCTACATCTTTATGTATGGGCTAATTTATATTATATTTATTTTTAATACATGTATAATATTTACCTTGTCTAAGTTTTGTAGCTATTCAAGGAAAAGCTTCTGTTAAAAAAATTCTTTGCAAAGGATGTACTTTCTTGAATGATATTTGTGTATCTTGGAAGTACAAAGGAACCAATAAGTATTGTATGATAGGGAAGCATACTACCTTAAACTTATTTCAAACTTTTTTAATTGTTTATTTAGTATAATTTTCTGAAGTGCTGCTTCCTGTAATGCTTTTTTTGTAATTGCAGGAATAGTTTTCCACAATGTGGATTAAAGAAAATTGAGTCAGGAAGTGGTATAATAACTTTTCATCATGATGGTTTGAAGAGGAAGAAAGTTATTACAACACAAACTGGTCCTCCTTCTTCCAAGTCAACTAATAATGCTAATTCATTTCGGAAAGGTATTTCATTCTAGCTTTCAATTTAATGCTTTTAAATTAATCCTTTTTTTAAAAAATGCATCTCTTTTTCATATAATGTTTTACACATATGTAGTTAGTCAGAGAAACTTCTTTCTAGAAATGAAGATATGTGGGTGTCCAGTTAATAAAGTTAGTTTTCATGGTCAGACATAATCTGGATGCTTTTACATCTTTCTTCCCCCCTTTAGTTGCAGTACGCCAACAAGCTAGTTTCACGATTATATATGCATAAAATTACTTTTTTAATAGTTAATTATGCTGTTTTACTGCAGTGCCTTTTATGTGCTTTAGCAGATAGTAAGTTGTTGAAAAGACTGTTCTCCATCAGAAATCACCTTAAAGCTGTGAGCAAGCAAGCACTGTGACTGGCTTAATCCTGAAGAAGCAGCTTCCGAGTTTTTTTGTGTGTACATAGACTGCTATTACAATGGATTCTCCAGTATTTTTATGGAAACTCATAAAAACTAGAAGCTAAAAAATAGTATGGAAAAAAAAATTGATTGACCTCTTAAGTATCATTGGCAGTCTTTATCAAGTCATGAGATTTTATGTCATTTCTTGCATATATTAGCATATAATTTAAAATATTTTGATTCTTTCTTTCTTTAATGAAGTAAATATCTCAATGAATGGAAATTTGAAAACGGACTAAAATAAGTAATTATATAAATTTATCTTAAAGATATTTAAATGCAGTTCTTTGTGAGCAAATCTAAAAAGCCTTGTCACTCAGAGGATTAAGCATGGGCATGTTATATGGATAAAACCAACTTTTTCTTTTCATTGCAGAATCTGTGTACTGATTGGACAAAATGACAGATCTTAAATCACTTGTTGGGTTGTCATTGAATAGTGGCCGATTGTAAAGCTACAAATTCTAATTATTCGTTTTTTGGTGCTAATACAGTGTTTGCAATATGGTGAGAATTTGCAAAATGTGCTTTCTGAAAGTTGTGATTAAAGCTGGTTAACTTATGTGTTATATTTCCTAAAATAAGTATTTATAATTGCCAAATAAGAAATTTAGAGTTGTAATCATTGAAATTTCTATCTCTTAAAGTACCTGTTGCCGTGCTATATCACCCATGGTAGACTTGATACAAGAAAAACTTCCACGTTGGGGCTCACAATGTTATAATATGGTTGTCAATGGCACATATTTTCCCAAAGGCATGTGGAAATTGGTGCTGTAAAGTCAAGAGAAGTGTACAATTTTTTTCAAAAATAAGAACAATGAAATGACTAAAAAGCTGATCTGTTTATAACTGAATGCAGTTTATTTGAAACAGCATTTTAGTACTAGGTTTCTCAATTCTGCTTTAACTGTAAAGTTAACTGGAGCAAACAAAAGTGCTGCTGTTGTTAAAACTTCTGAGGGAAAGTACTGTTGTCAGAATAGCAGAGTCATTCTGCAATACAATATTAATTTTGAGTATTCATGGAAGCAGTGCTGATACTATAAAATTCTGATAATCTGCACATTTTGTGTCATGGGTTATGTAGGTTACAAAATACTACTGATTATAGTTTCTTTTAAGGAGTTCAGTTTGCATTCTTCTCTCTTTAATTAGTATGGCTTAACATCTCTGCTCCTGATGTTGAGAGAATGAAATTTCCGCATGTGCTTGTGACTGTGTAGTGCATAATATCACTTTCTGCCAGAGCACATTTTGCAGTTAAGCGTAACATGCAAAAAAAAAAAATTCCTATAAATTCTGCTTTTTATTGACATATTTTGATTCGTTCATATGTTATATAAATGTTATTTCTTATAAGCAAAAAATCCAAATACTTACAATTAAAATAAAATCAAAATAAGTTAGTGTGCAATGTTAATAATAATAATTACATTAACATACATAAATTATTTCGATAAATAAAGTAAAGTAAGATGTAAGAAGAATTATATTCCATTGCTATACACTTTTATACCAAATTTTAAGCTGCTTGCTCTGAGTTCTGAATGTGCATTGTAAGCATCACATGTTTTACATGTGTAGAATATAATAATAATATTCATAGCAACAAAGCTAACACTCAAGACAGTCCATTCAGTAATGTTTCATGATATTCTGATAGAATTTATGCACATTTAAAATTCAAAATAAAAGCATTCCAGTTCAGTGTATCACATACTATGGAGTGGGCCACCAGGATATTTCTCTTCATATCACATTTAATATGGTGAGCTCATGGTGGGAAACAAATGTAATACATATTTAGAGCAAAAATGTTGATTCCCACCTGTAGCTGAACTATAACATTCTTGAACATTGGCAGCTTAACTCACCAGTTTCCCTTAAAAGTTTTCTTAAAGACATACCTTCTCTTTAATGTGTAATCCTCATATAACTGTAGTTGCAGCTTTTTTAATGTCCAACATTGGTGCAAAATGGTAATGCTTTGCCAAAGCTTGAAATGACATCACTTTAACTAATTAAAGTTTTTTCAGTTTAGATTTGCTAGTCTGAAATTTCTTTTGATAGTGTGACAAGGAGTCGCCTAGAAACAAAGTTCTGTTCAATGCTGCTTTTGATAGTTACATCATAATGCAAACACTTCCCTAAATTCCCGAAATCTAAGTTCATACTTCTTTCTTTTGAGTTAAAGTAAGTATACCTAGATTGCTCTAAGAGTCTTGCAGTTGATTAAATAGCAAAATTAACTCTTACATTTAGTATTAGATACTTTGCTGTGTGCTAATCAGAATTGATGGAGTGCTTCAATTACTGTTTATGACTATAAAGAGTATCTAACAACACACATAATCATATTTGTAACTTTTATATTTAGCATTGTTAATGTGTCACCCTGTTTATTTTGCGAAAGGTGAGTTTTCATTGTAATTAGAAATTTTATTTAAATGTAGCAAAATTTTATTTTTGTTCAAAGGAATTATTAGTTGGACTAGAATTTAGCAATATTTGCTGTAGTTGCAGCCTGTATGGCAGTTTATTGATATAACTTTGTAGGCCAGTTAAAGTAAATTCTGGCACATTTGAAGTAGCCTACTATTTTATAACTTCCCATGGTGATTATATAATGAATAGTACTGCTTTCACACTTTAAGGGTTTTTATGTTAATTAGGACTAAAAAAATTCAGATTTTAAATCATTTGTCACTATGCTAAAAGTCCATTCTATTAAGTAAATTTATTAATAATTTAGTAATTATTTAAGTTTATTCCAAAATTGCATAGCTATTAATTTTGATTTAATTATGTTTTGCCAGTAATACCTTGTAGTGTATAGGAGCTTGATTGTAAGTTGTGACAGTTACACTTAATAGTTTAAAATCTATGAGTCATTATATTCTGATATGCATTTAAATAAGGTAATAATCTTCATTGGGACCAAAGATTGTGGTGACTAGAGGGTTATCTCAATTGGTGATGTCTTCATGAGTTTTGTTTGCACTCTATTTTATATATCAAATGTTTGCTCATGAGTAACTGTATATATAAAATACGCATACATGTACACCATCGAAATTACTTTCAAAGTAAATTTTCACAGTTACACGAGAGAAAAGGTATTTAAATTAATACTTAAAATGTTTGCTCTTTTTCCAAAAATTTGAACCGGAGGTGAAACTTGGTGCTTTGCAGCTAATCCTGAGATAAAACGGCAATCAACTAGTTTGAAAAAAAAAAAAAAAAAATTCAGTTGAAATTTTCTGTTAGCTTTGTGTTACAATGCTTTCTATTTTTAGCACAAGAAAAATGTGTACAAGTGTTATTTTTTAAGTTGCACATAAGTTATTTTTTAAAAATTTATCCCCATTGCTGATATAACAGCTTGCTCGTTACATGAAATTTGAACAAGACAACCGTGAAGTTCATTTATGCAGGAACTTGGTCAGTTTCTGAAAGGTTGTGGTTCTCTAATTTTTCTACATTTGTTAATCACATAAATACAGGAACAATTTAAAGTGACAGGATTATGCATCCGAAAGTAGTAATTTACCTAAAATGAGAAAAGTGCAGAAAACCCTAAATAAATTAAATGATTTAAAGAATTCATTTCTTAAGTACAGTTTTAAAATTCATCTTTATCTTAATTTCAAAAGAATTTAAACTAGTAGTTTTAAGTTACCTTTTAAACAAATTCAGATAAATATTATTATTTGTTGTAACTTCGTTATTGTATTTTATTGCCTGCTTAATTTTTATGGTCTTCTGTATGGAGAACTTTACTGTATTGGAATTCATTGTATGGAAATAAAGAAATAATAAGTAAAATAGTTCAATTATAATTGCCTATGCATTGTATATAAATTTGTTATTACAGTTCCTGCAACACCAACAACTTCTGTTTCCTGCAAACCTGGTCAAAAGCTTACTCATAGTCCTATTCTCAAAGCTCAACTCTCAGCGCCTCCTAGAAGTGGTGTTACATCTCCTCCATTGAAACGACCATCTCAGACAGCATCTAGTGGTCGTAAATGTGCATCACCTACTCCTGTGCCTAACTCTGTGTCACAAAGTACCACATCAAGTGCACAAGCAACTCCAACCACATCTGGTTCAAGTACTTTAATCAAAAGCCTTTTGGCAAACAAAGTGCAACAAAGAAATCTTCAGCGACAGGTTGTTCCACAAAATGTTTCCAAAATGGTTATATACTCTCCTGAAAAGGTGACACCTCTTAGTCAAGGAATTGTTGGCTCTCCTACAACAGTCATGCGCTGTGTGAGGCCTGGAGCTTTATCTCAAGTTAATTTAAGTTCACAAATTAGGACACCTATTCAAGCACGGATAGTTTCAAATAAAGGTCGTGTAATTACTGCTACTCCTTCTAGAGTCATAAAATCCAATCCTCTTGTATCTTCCAAGATGCAACCAAAGCTAGTGAAACAGACTGTGATTGCAACTGCTGCGTCAACTGCACGTTTAAATGGTGTTCAAAGAGATGTCCAAATGGAGGTTAGTTTATTCAGAATTTAATAGCAAGATTTTTAAATCAGCTATTCCCCCTCTATTATTCATATTAGCAAATATTCTGGCCTTTTCAGCCAACTTAGAGCTGTTAAGGAAATCACTTCATCCCTTAAGTTAAAATCAAAACATCCAAAATGATTCATTAGCAAATAGTGATTTTTCTTTTTATTTGTTTGTAAGTATCATACATGCTGCAACAAATGTCTGAAAATATCCCATATATCAATTTTTATCTTTTCTTGTATATGATATATGTAAAAAGTACTCTTTATACACTAAATAATTTTTTGATAGACATTCAGTTTTAACATAAGTATACTCATTCGCACGAAGTTTATCAAGGTAAAAAGTGTCTGCAAAACTGAAATTTCTCTTTTGTGTGAATGTGTGTCACTGAAATAAAATTTTGAAGCCTTCCAATACCATACATAGCAATAAATAATGTGCAAAGTATTTTACATAGTATGTGTACCAGTATAACAGAGGTACATGTGTATAAAAAGTAATCTTATTTCCCGCATTATTTTAAAACAACAAAAAGGTAAGATTATTTCAGTTTCAGTTTATAGTATGCATCTCTCGCACTGTAATCATTCTTCTGATCACTGCGTTGTATAGCTGCAAGGAGTTGAAACTATTCCAGATTTTGTGTTAAGCACAAAACTCAGTACAGTTTATGCTGAAAACAGTGTTTAAGAAAATTTATGTTAAATCTGTGCATTGTTCTGGGGAAATAATATCTATTTAGATTTTCCACAAAGATGAGAAGAGTAAAAGGTTTTTGAGAAATAAAAAATTAAAGGGTACTTTTATAAGTTTATATGAAGAATGTTAAAATGTCTGAAATGTAAAAGGAAAATTCAGAAATTTATCTTAATCTGCTTATGCTTTGCCCATTTAGTCTGCCTGATTGATTGGTTTATATTATTTGTTGATATAGAATTGATATAGAACTAATTTTCTCTTATAAATATATTCTAATATTCTTACTATCAACTTTCGGAGTCAGAAAGCATTTTTCCTTTTAATAAACAATTAAATATAAGCGAATTTAAATGTTCTATTTTAAATTATATTTACACATGTAATGGTTTCTAAATAATTAAGCATTTCAAAATTAAGTATTGAAAATTTCAGTCTTTAAATTGCATTTATCAAATGTATTAATTTAAAATGCTCATAGTTCATTCATTAACTCTTGCTGCCACAGCTTGCCAAATTTCTTAAATTTTGGACTCTGCATGTAGAAACTAAAAAAATCACTTTAATAAGAATCTTTTAATCTTTGAGAGGACTGAGCAGCAAGAACCTTTTGAGCTTTGTTTAGTGTGCATTCAAAATACAAATAATGGCCAAGAGTTTGTTTTGAATTTTTCCATCGTCATTCCTTTTTCAGTTAATTTTGAGGGATTTGTTGGTATTCAGTTGTGCACAATGACCGACTGACTTGGGTACTTACGTATTATTCTTTCGACTGTAAAACTTTCACCAGCCACTGTATATATATCTATAATTCAAGTTTTCAAAATAAAGGCTTTGTTAGATTTTATATTTACATGTACTCTCTATATATTCATAATAGAGATTAAATATTATGGAACAATTTACTTCGGTTATTCATTTATCATGATTTTTTACAGTGGTAGTGGTTTAATCATAGCATTTATGTGCATTTGCAGTACTAGGCAATTTTGCCTTTCGTTTTAGTTTTGGTTTTTACTATAGAACTTCTCACTAGCTACTTGTACAGTTATACCTCTTTGGTGTTCAATTTTTTTTGTTTTTAAGTTGTTGTAAAATATTAAGTACATATATTATTTTGAGTTGGAGCAGGTTATATCTTGATAAATGTTTTTTTTTTAATTCCTTTTTTGATTTGAAATTTTTTTTGGTTTGTATTGAAACAAAAGTGAATTTTCAATTGATTCATTTTTCTTTAGCAGTTGTTGATAATTCTTTCAGCTTCTGTGACAAAGACCAAGAACCTGCCAACTTTTGTTTATTTTATAGTTTTATAATTTTACTTCTATTTCAGAACTGATTTCCAAGTTTGTTTCATATCTTTTTTAAATTTGTGCCTTCATCTTAAACAGCTTGCTATTGTTGATATATTGTCTTATTATTTAATATTCAGGGTGGTCATAAGGAAACTTTGTCAACATCTGCACTTCTAGCATCTGTTCCAGTTAACCAATAGATATGAGATTGCAAATATAGATATTCAGAGGTATGCGCTCGAGATTCTGTGAATGGCAACACAAGGGCGCTTACGGTTACAGTTATAGTTACACGAACTCAAAAATGTCGGATGGCAATGTTAATTTTTTCTGGTCTCAAAATATGCAGCGCATGTAAAAACCATAAATAGTGTCAGAATGGTACTGATATGTCCAAAAACAGATGTGTTATGTATACACAAAAGGGTTCTGAAAACCGGCCAACAGAACATGATCTTCATGCACACAGAAAATTTGCATATGACAGAGATAAGACACCGATGACTGATAACACATATGAGACAAAAGAATACCTAACAACACATATCAGACAAAAGAATACCTTTTAGATCAAACATTTTTCACATGGGTGCCATCACAGGCAAGTATGAATTGCATGCGGGAGACAGTAGACTATACCATTGAACGCAACATGGCATGAGGGATTTTTGCAATCTCTTGCTGTATGGAATTCTTTAAACCTGACAACATTTGCAGCTTGCAGAGGTAAACTCTGGATTTGAGATCTCTCCCAAACCAGAAATCCATAGGCGTTGAATCGGGGGATCATAGAGGCCACGGAAAAGGATAATTGCGTGAGATGATGCGATCACCAAAATCCCCTTTCAGGACCCTTTTAACAGACCTCGCTATATGTGGAGATGCACCATCTTGCATCCAAATGAAGTCACTGAATGCATTCCACCTACGCAATTCTGTTAGTACTTAATTTTGCACCAAGGCTGTATGCCGAGAGCCTGTTACAGAGCGTGCTACACGGCCCGTCAGTGTTGTTTCCTCAAAAAAATTGGAGGCCAAGAACAAGTGTGGCTGTAATGCCACACCACACAGTCACTTTGGTGTCAAATAATGGTACTGGTGCCACAACGTGGGGATTCGTCTCTGCCCAGTGCGTACTAATCTTGATGTTAATGTTGCCATTTAAGTTGAAATGCACTTCGTTTGTCCATAGAATGCGAAGTGCCCTGTCGTTATCAGCATCATATTGTATTAGAAATTCATTTGCGAAGTCCAGACGTAGTTGTCGGTCACCTGGCTGCAACATCTGGACGCACTGGTACTGGTAGGAAAACACGTGGAAAATGGCATGTGAGGACCGTTGTCTTCAGAATATCCAACACACATGCTGCGCCTTTTGTGGTTTCCCTGTGTCCTGCAGTAACAGTGTGATGCACTTCTGTAACAATGTCCTCAGAGACTGTTGGCCATCCGGAGTGTGGTTTATCACAGGTGCAGCCTGTATCTTCGAGTTTGTGCACGAAACCACACAGAGTTTGCTGAGTACATGGGGACATCATTTGATATGATTTCAGCAATACTTCCGCAGTGTTCACTCCATTCTGATAGTATAGTTTTATCAATTCACAATGAACTTTCCTAGGAAGAGTCGTTTCATCACCATGTGCAAGTTCCCAAATGACGACTTCACATACCCGCCTGGTATTTTATCGGCTTCCTATGCTGAGTATCTGGTGATTGGCGTTCTGTGATTGGTATCTTGCCTCATATGCAAATTTTCTACGCGCACCCAGATTGTTTTTCATTGGTTGTTTTCCAAAACTCCTTTTTTTTGTATGTGTAACATGTTTGTTTTTGGTTACATCGATACCGTTCGAATGCTATTTAGGAATTTCACATGCATTGAACATTTTGTAACTGGAATAAGTTGGCGTTGCCATCTGACATATTCAAATTTCTGTAACTATAACTATAACCATGAGTGCCCCTGTGTTGCCATTCACAGCATCTCGAGCGCATACCTCCGAATAACTATATTTGCAATCTTTTCTCAATTGGTTAACCAGAACGAATGCTAGAAGTGCAGATGTTGGCAAAGTTTTCTCTATGATCACCCTGTATATATGTCATGTCCAAAATTTAACAGATAAAGTGATAAAATTCAGTAATTTGAGAAATGCAGAGAGTAGCACAATATGGTTTTCACAGAAAGGCACCAAAAGGTATGGTTTTTTCTTTCTTTCTTTCTTTTTTAATAATGAAAAATTTTATTTGCAGAATAGTCACATTTTTCACTGCTAGGTTCTGTTTCAGTTGTTACAGCCATCATTCATGAGAATGGCTGTTAGATGTCACATGATACTCTGCACAGCATCAATAAGGATTCAGCTGCAAAAGTTCTTGTTGTCTTTGTAGTCGAATGTTCACCGAAGATGATCCTGAGTAACTGTCATATACTTCTGCACGAAATGTCAGTTCCTCAGGTTTACTATAGCACCATTTTTCAGTGAAAAATGTTAGTAATCTGACAATAAAATTTTTTGTTATAAAAAATCAGTTTCTGTGCACTTGCTTGAAAGCTGTATTGTATTTCTATACTCTTCTTGTTATTTTTAATTGCAAAGTCACTTGATTTATACATCATTGGCCTCCGTGCATCAAAGATGCATGAGATTTGAGCACATACATATGTATATATAAATAGAAATGCGAAAAGACAAACAGTAATAAACCTCATTACAATAACAGTAACTACTTCAAAACAAATGACGACATTAAACATTATGCATTAAGAATTAATAATAATAATGAGTTTCTGGATGTCAACTGCATCAACTTTGTAGCCCACCAATATTGACTGTATAGGTTTTCTTCCTTCAGTGAGGAACATTTTAGCAAATAATCTGTGTTAATCTCAGAATTCTGGTTCCACAAAGTACACAAGTGACTCTCGTGTATACCAATGCAGTGCAGATGTTTAGTGAGACAGTCATGTCCTGTCTCCAAACGAAATGCTGCAACTGTGGTGGATCTGGGAGAGTGTGGGATATTACAAATCAAATCCTGCCAATTATTCTTAATTTCTTCAAGTAATTTAATTTCAAAATTTTTTCTCGGAATATTTTTTATTGTTCTTATCATTGATGTAAATGGTATCCCTCTCTTATTTGATTGTTAAATTTAAGTTCTTTTATAGCTAGTTTATCAGCCCATGCATTACCAGTAATTCCAACATAAGCCAGGATCCACTGTAAGACAGCAGTCATCCCTTTTGAGGCTAAAAGATAGAGTTCTTCTGCAAGATTCAATTAAATTTTTATTGTGCGACATTATGTGCAGAAATCATTTGGATTGCTGACAGGGAGTTGGGAAAAATAAAATTTTTTAGTTGGATTGTTCTAACAAAAATTTGTTCAGTTCCAACACTAATTACCTCTAGTTCTCCATCAGACTTGGTCTGAAATGGACCAAGAATGCAAAAAGTTCTGAATACATGCCAGCTCCAACAAAGAACCCTTGGACAATGCGTGCCACGTGTGGTCATGCGTTATCCTGTTCAAATATGGCTGTAGGCAAGCCCTGAAGGTAAGGAAGGACAAGCGGCTCCAACAACTTGGAGAAGTAGCGCTGGCTGTTTAAAGTACCTGCAATGCGTACTAGAGGAGTGCGAGAGTGATATTCAATACAGTTCCATACCATAATACCCGGTGCAGGACCAGTGTGGTGGTGCGTAACGCAGTTATTCAGCATCCTCTCTCCATGGTGTCTCCAGACTTGAATCCAACCATCATGGTGTCTCGAGACTCGAATCCGACCATCATGGTGTTGCAGACAGAAGCGTGACTCGTCAGTAAAGACAATTTCATTCCATTCTGCCATCCACAACCTTCTTTCATCGCATCATTGGCGGCGGAGATGTCTGTGGTTCTGCGTCAAGAGTAGACAAACCAGTGGTCGTTTTGCGGACACACCACTCTGCTGTAAATGGCGTCAAATGGTACGCGCAGACACTGGATGATGCGTTACAGACTGAATGTGCTGTGCTATGGTTCGTCACTGCCATGCGCACAATGTTCCTGTCATCACGTGAAGTGGTGCACTGAGGTGGATGCGATCGAACATATCGGTCGGCCGTACCCTCCTGCATTCAACGGTCACATATCCACATTACATTTGTTTGGTTTTGTCCAACACGACTACCAATTTTCCTGAAAGATAATTCACACTCTTGGTAGTGCACTATCCTTCCTCTGTCGAACTCGGATACGTGATAAAACGATGATCGCTGTTTACTTACGAGGCATAATTTATCGGTTTTTTTTAAACCACAAGAAAAACAGAATCGCCAAACTTGAAATCGTCGAAAACTCCAAGCCTTAGTGTTTTGAAGTGGCGCCGCAGGCGCCCGTGATGTGTGTCTGCGCTGAAATTCTTAACATTTGCATATCTCACCTCTTCTGACGCATGTTGTAAATTTTATGTTATTTGCATGCTTCCTTCCAGGTGTTGCATTTACGGTGGCCAGCAGTGTAGTTCTTCCGGGGGAACATCCAGGAGGGATTAGCCTGATTTCAGTTTTAAAACTGTTTGCAAAAATCCATCCTAATTCTTCAGTCTTCTAGGTATAGAGATACTATCAGAATGTTGCCATCAATGGTAATCCGATTAATGTCTAATATGGTATTAAACCATATTAGAAATTAATTGGAATGTGATGGGAAGCTAACCATTAAAGCACTCTCATGAATTTCATCCAATGGTGTAGTGCCTGTGATGGGAAGCATAGCCTGTATTTGAGTGGTTTTCACAGCTCGCATAGCAAGACTTTTACTGCCTCATTTTGAAATACTTCAAGTTTTGAAATGTTTGCATTGCTACAGGTAATCAGAGCTTTGCAACAATAGCAAATTAATGGCTTGATTATATGTTTTGTTTAAAGTTTCTCTTCCGCAACCCCATTTTACCCCTCCAAGTCTTTTGATGACTGTTAGCCTTTTTTGAGCTCTATCTCTTTTTGTGTTATTTAATTTTTACTGCTACTTTTGGATCACCCAACATATATTGTCCACAGTTCATTACCCCGCCTTTATTTTTGCAATCCTTGTTCGTATATATATATATATATA
>KK121301.1:375553-450758 GCA_000611955.2 Stegodyphus mimosarum | reverse complement strand
ATCTATGTTTGGTATTTCTAAAATTTAAAAATAAATAAAAGTTAGCTTTTTATTAAATTTCCACCAGCCCCTATACTTATATTTAGGAACATTTTATACCATAAAAAATAAAATGCAAAAATTGTGTCTACAAAAAATTGCCAAGCTATTTAATATCTAGAAATAATATTCAGCAGGCTATATACGAATTGAAGAGTGAAATGGTTGCATTTGGACATAACTAAAAATCTGGGCTTCTAATGTTAACAAATTAACCGATGAAAACTATTTAGTTTTTTAAAAAAGATCTCATTCATGAAATGAACGTCAGTTTTGGAAATGTCAAAAATTGCAAGGCTTGGAATTAATATCTAGCTTAGTAACTCCTGAAAATATAAAATTTTTACAAAATGGAATTTTTTTAATTTAAAAAATACCAAAATATGATATTTACATTACTGAAAGAATTTTTCTGGTTGGAAATATATGTCTGGCCAACTGTTGTGAAATAAACTCCAAGTAAAAAATGTTTTGGCCATGGCGTATGTGTTTATAGAGAGAGAAATAGAGGAGGTATGATCTGATTTCCTCCTCTTTTTTTTTAGCTGTAGGATAGCTACAATTGTTCTATACATTGTAAGAATATCTGCCAGTTTCACAAATAAGTTTATAGTAGTTTATAAGGAATTTCATAAAGGCAATTAAGTGTTCGTATTTTCTAACATGTAGTGTATGTTTATGAAGAGAGGCTTTTCTTTCATTATGTTAGCATTTAAAGTTTTCGTAGTTCTTTTCCTGTGCTTTAAACTGATAGTTTGTCTTCCTTAAGTTTTGTTGCTATTAATTCCTAAATGTGTTTAGCATATTTGTGGCTGAATGGTTAAAACCGCCAAGTACTGGCAGTACAGTCCAGCTTTGAGCCCCGCAAATAGACTGGTTGCATGGCTGTTTTCATAGCTTTCTCCATGTGTAAAGCAGATAAGATCCAATTTCCCTGAAAAAGACCTACACTAAGGCACACCTTCCCTTAAGCAAATAGTCCTTGTTTCCTTTGCCATCTGCAAATAACCTAACCTAAATCTTTTTAAAAAGTATTTTAAATTTATTAAATTAGCACTTCAGTTTTCATAACATTTCAGTTTCATGACACTGAAAGTTCTGGGTAGGTCACATGACTTAAATAATTGTGGTGATGATGTTGACTAATTATGAAATATCCTTTTAGAAAGCTTTGTAAAAGTGATAGCATATAGTGATATTATTAAAATATTATAAAATATAGGTGTTAATATTTTTCTATAAAGTAATCTAAAATATTTCACAGCAAATATAAATTTCTAATAATTTTATTTAAAACATTATTTTGAATATTCCTTTTTTTAATGTCCTCCACACAGCTGAGAACTCAGAGCTGTTCATAAAAAGTTGGTCTCTTCTGTATTTTATTTAATCAGCCCATATAGCATCATTTATTTGCATAATATAATTTTCATGCACAACTGAAACATATGTATAAAATAAAATCGTAACTTTAATTTGTAATGCTTTGTAAGTCTTCTGTGTGACTTAATTATTTCCCCTTCCTATTCTTAAGTTAGTAGCATGCTTATAATAAATCTGCCTAAACTTTAGTCATTTCAAATTTAAACGTTTCTCAGATTATGTTCATGACACATGTAATAATTTAGCAAATAATAATGTTAAAATTTGCAAACCAAAACTTTAATTAATAAAGAACAAAGTAAAACCATAATAGTATTATTCTCAACTTAGCCTTCAAGTCCCCCCCAACTGCTGTGCGCTAGCCATGATAGGCCACTACTAAGGCTGGAAGCAGTAGTCACTTTATTAAGGAGGCATCTAATAGGTAGGCCACCATTGCCTTCTATGAAGGTACAGATAACAATATCCATGCCTTCTCCCAGATTTCAACCAGGGCCCTTCAGTACGGTAGTCACTAACCACTTTCTGGCTTGGGCGGCAACCTTTGAACTGAAATCTATGAATTTTTCTTTCACTTTTTGCTCTGCTGCTATGTCAGTGCTTATTTTCTTTACAGTAAAATCTGAGCTCCAGAATTGTTGGGACTCGGTGATTCCAGATCTTAAGAATATCTGGATTTTAGATCATCACTTTAATAAAATGACAAATGCAAATTATACAAATAAAAGGATGAAATATTGTAGCATTTATGGCCTTAAGTGTGTAGTCATTAGGATATTTTGAAGCAGGAGATGTGAAAAATGAGCAGTGCCCTAGCTTGGACTCAAACTCCGGACCTGCTGAATACATGTCAAGTGTGCTTCCAGTTACACCGTGAAACGTGCAGAAAGGAAGGAGAAAATACCTTATAACTGTATCAAAATTTACAAAAGAGGACTCAATTTGTAATTGTTTATTTCATTAAACATTTCTTTCAATGCAAGTTGTATAAGCTGGTTTGTTTTTTGTGCTAGTAATTTTCTATCTTATTTGTGTATCTATAAAACTAGTCTTGTTCACTTTCAAAATTTCATTGTTCAGGGTCCTGTACTTCCTATGTGGAAAACTCCCACTAAGATGTCAGTCAAAATGTTTTCATTCTTGATAACCTTGTTTTTACTTTCTTAAGTATCAATAATGATACTTTCTGAATTTCATACCATACGGCAGATTTTGCCATCCACTGATTTATTGATGATTGGGTCATTGTTATCACAATCGAGACTGTGATTTTCATTTATTATCATTTCTCAATATTTCATCACAAATTCCATTAAGTCTGTCTTAAAAAATTTCTCCTTTTGCTTGTGATAGTTGGAAGATCTTCAGATTTGCATCTATCATCATCATGAAATGTGGTAACTGGCCATAAACTTCTCCCAATATTTTTTTTAACATTGGCTGATATGCCATTCCATGATCTTGAGTTTTCCATGCAGCAGAAGTGATGTAAAAATATTTAAAGAAATTCCTGAATAGTCTTTGCCATTGTTAAAAGAAATTAGTGCATCTTTTAAATTGGTTATTTTGTATGAACATACAACATTACAGTATTCATTGGCTGATTAATCAATGCACAGTTTGGAGCACAAATTAAGACAGACATTATCTCTTACTAAAATTTTCAAGTGAAGTAAGAGCTGAATAGTTGCCTAGAATCAGGGCAATTTTTGCATCATACGGTAAACCAACCGATTGCAGATGTTGCCAAACCTCTGATGTGAAACAGTTTTTAAACCAATCATTCATTAATATGCCATTCCTTATCTTTTATATGAGCAATAGATGACAGGAGAAATCCGTACACCTTTAAGTGCCAGAAATCATGTATTTTTCATGCAAGTGTGAAAAGTTTATATTTGCGTGTTCCAAGTCCATGCCCTCATGAAATATTTTGGCTGGGCAATTAACATTGGAGCCATGAATACATGTCGTCGTTGCGACTCTTATCTTACCTCTTCAAGCATTACTTTTTTATGATCATCACATTCACCATTATGACTCATTTTTCTGTTATTCATTGCGAGTGGGTTGTCAAAATTCTCAAAAGTTCATATTCTGTTATACTTTTGGCTTTTCTGTGCCATACTTCTTGCATAATTTTGAAAAGGATATGCCTTTATCTATTTTTTGCCAGAAGTCCTCTTTTTACTTGATTGGCATTGAAACAGGCTTTAGCTTTGCAGATCATGCTGCACTTGCAGAACTTTACAACTCTGATTATAATCGGAAATTAAAACTTTGATTTTTAATAAGATAGCTGCAGTAACCTGAAACCTGGGAAAAAATAATAAGTTGGATCAGATTAAAAAGATAAGGATGAGTGCAATTTACTGTGTTTACTGAACTTATGATCTTTTCAATCAAGTGTTTTTTCCATTCCCTGCTGCCAACAAAAGCAAACCTGTATGAACAATATCCTCCTCCAAACAAATAGGTTTTGGAGCTTCATATGTTGCTTAGATCATATAGAAAAAATGCTAACCATTCAAGGACCTAAAATGCAGTTATGGACACTGTCAATTCAGTGTATTGTCATTAGTCATGAAATGATGCCTTGGCCAGCAAGTGTGTAAAAGTTACATCCAGGAATCTCATTTAGTTGGAGAAAAATCGCTTTTGTGGCACAGCTGCTTTTTAAGTATATTTTTCATTCCTAGATGTTGCAAGGGAGAAAACAGTATCAGAATTTTTTTAGCATGAAAGGCAAATGTTCTCAGGACTTTTGATTGCTTTTTTCATGCATCAGCTTCACCGTGTCCAATTTCAGCAATATTTAGAATATTGCTTTGATTGCTGATTCGTCTTTATGCATCTGCTTCATCATGTCCAATATCAGGAATATCTAGGATATTTCATACATTTATATGCAAGAAAAAAGTATGTAAAACAAAATTCTAACAAATTTGCATTAGTGCCTTAATTTTTCATTTTAATTTGGGTATTTCTCCTTTCTGTTCCAAAAATTGTAATTGCTTATAATAAATTTCTTCCTTTCCAAATTAATCCACATCCTAATGCTGGTTATGTAAATGGTTTTGCGAACTAAAACTCAAATAGTCAGTAACTTTAGATCGTTGTTAATTAGCCAATCAGAATGATATCGAAATCAAGATTTACCCACACTAAATTAAGAATTTTTCTGGAACTCGTCCCATTTTGAACCTGCTTCTATTGCCAATAAGATGCTGCCATGTACTTTCTTCGTACCGCAGAAGTATAAAAAATGTAAACGTATGTTCTGGAACGGCCATGATTAATGTGGCAAGGTACTTGTGGTTGTAAATGTTAATAACTGCCTTGTGTGCCAAGTTTGTTCTTCAGTATGAATCTTCTGTATATAACACTCTCGATAAGTCTTCGGTCTAGCTAAGAAAAACATTAAAAAAAAAATTAATTTTATTCAGCTTACTTCCTTCAAGAGTGAAACATTCATTCCAATGTTCCTGTAACTTTTTGGTGCCTTATTTGTAGAAAATGTGTCTTTGCTCTCAAAACAGGCATCAGTTTCAGCAATCACTTCTTCATCTGAGCCAAATTTCTTTCCCTGGAGCATCTTTTTGATGTCGACAAAAAGCTAGTAGTCAATGGGGGCCAGGTTTGGAGAGTGTGGTGGCTGGGAATCAACTTGAAGCATAATTCATTCAATTTAACCTTCATTTTCATAGACTTGTGTGACTTGTGTCTTGGTGAAACAGCATTTTTGCATGTGAGGACATTTTTCTTATTTCTGCACTCACGTGATCCACTAGTGCCATGTTATATGTGTTATTAATAGTTTTAACTTTCTTGGGAGAAGCAATGAACAAAAAATACTGTGCACATTCCAAAATATGGATGTCATAACCTTTTCAGCGAACTCTTGAGTTTTTGGTTGCTTTGGACTATATTTACTGGCTGCTGTCCACTCAGCTTATGATCTTTTTATCAATGTTTCATCCATTATAACATACTGACACAAGAAATCATTTTTATCTCACTTGGATATCTATGAACAGTGTTCTGAATCATCGACACTTTGTTTTCAGTCTGTTGTGAGCAAACGCAGCATCCATTTTGAAAGAAACGTACACATACTCAAATTTTCATGAAAAATTGTAAACACACAACCTTCTGATAGTTTCAAGGTGTCAGCTGTCTCGTGCAACTTCATTTTACTGTCTTTCAAAGCTATTTTGTGGGCTTATGTTTTCCGGAACAACGACCAATTTTTGGCAACCAAAGCGTTCAGCATCATCAGTGTTTGTATGACCGTGATTAAATTCAGCATACCAGTCATTAATTAGGTGATTTCTCTGTTGCTGATTCTTCTCCATAATGCTTATTAAGCCACTATTTGGCTTTAACAGTATTCTCCCCCATCAAAAAACGATATATAATCAATATACAAAATTCTTTTTCATCCATTGTTTTTGAAAGTTACAAAACTGGAGTCGCTAAAACCACTGTAACCTATAAACTAATTATCAGAATGTCATGAAATTTTGACATGTATTGTAAGAAGGATGCTTTTGTCTGGAAATCATATAGGTCTGGCAACAGTGTTGGCATATACACTTTTTTTTTTAAATAAATCAAAGCACCAAGAAGGACTTTTGCGATCGTGACAAAATTTGGTATGCATAAACATCTGGATCGAACATGCAAATGATTAAAAGTTCCAAGGCAAATGAACAGGAATTCTGATCATAGCGCACATTTCTAGTGTGCAATTCTCAAAGTATAAAACCAGTAACAGAGGCGGAAAATTTATCTTTTGTTGTTGCTGCCATTGTAGTTCTCTAAAGAAGCAACTAAAAATGCCATTACGACGATATCGAAGACCTTACAACTAAACAACTTCGAACGTGGTTGCATTTTAGGGTTGCGTGAAGCTGGGTGGTCATACGGAGCAATAGGCCGCCACCTGCAGCGTACAGACGCTGCTGTGCAAAGATGTTGGCAGCAATGATTGCTCCAAAGAAATTGCCGACAAATGAAGGTTGTGGAAGGCCAAGGAATACAAGTGCGAGGCAAGATAGGATGAATGTTTGCCAGGTCCAAACCGCCTCAGTGGTATCATTGCCGACTATTTAACACATTTCAGCCACGTCTATATCTCCTGTGGTACCGTCCACCATCTCACGGTGCTTGTCTGATGCGGCGTTATGCCCACAGAGACCTTTAAGACGTTTGCCCTTGACCCCAAACATCGGCGGAGTCATTTGGAGTGGTGTCACAGCCGATCATCATGACTGCCATCAGACTGGCATCGTATAATGTTCAGCGATGAATCCCGCTTCACCCTTTAAGCTAATGACCACCGTGTTCGTGTCTGGAGAGGATGGGGCCAGCAGTCCCATCAGCCTTTGTTTTACAAAGGCATACAGCCATAACCTCTGGTGTGTTGGTGTGGGGTGCTATTTCTTATGACAGCAGGTCATCTTTAGTCATCCTGTGTACATCTTTAACAGCTCAACGATATGTTGGTAACATCCTGCTGATTGCTTTACCCTACATGGTAAAGCAATGTAGATATGTCAACAAGATAGTGCCAGGCTCATACCGCTCGCATATCTCTGGATTATCGTCTTGTTCTTTATACTCTTCATTGGCCAGCAAGTCGCCAGACCTTTCACCAATTGAGCATGTCTGGAACATGGTAGGCCGCCAGATTTGGGCACCACAAAATATTGCAGATCTATAGTGATAACTGATGATTGCCTGGCAGAATGTCTCGCAGGATGACATTAGGAACCTCTGCTACTCCTTGCCTTGACGAATTCAAGCATGCCAGGGACGGTTCGACCAACTACTAATTTGAACACTCAGTGAGTGATTGTGAGCCATGAACAGGTACTATGACCTTGATTTTTTAATCATTTTATTATCTGTGTATGAGCTATACAGATATTCAATTTCATCAAAAACAACCACTTCTTTTATGGTGCTTCAGTTTTTTTGCAAAAGAGTGTATGTGTCAGACAAGAGATTTACTGGGTGATGTTATGTTTCAACATCTATCTGTGTCATTTTCTACATTATTACATAATATGAAATAAACTTTAAGATTCTCCTGTGTCTCAGATGTTTGACTTGCAGACCTTTATTTAATGAATATTTATAATTATTTTGGTGTATGCAAGAACCGGTCCTCGTTAGACCAATATGCAGTGTATGTGATTTCATTCATGGATAAGTGGATGTAATATTATTTTGTAGCTTGGGACATAGTTTTTCTTACTATTTCATGTCGTAGTCAGCATGTAAAGTGGTATGTATGGTGCATATGTACACTTTTAATATCCATCAGTGTGCTGTTATAGCTGACAGGATAAGGACTTATTTTCTGTATGTAATTTTTGCTTTTTCCCATTAAAAGAAATTCATAAGATGTTAGATAAGTATTCTATATCGTTTATTTTGGTTATTGGAGTGTATTGAAATTTCAATAATTTCTTTCATTTTACATTTAAGGAGCTAATTTTTTAGTAATGATTCATGCCATTTTTACATTGTAATTTTTAAAAATTAATTTAGATGAAAGAAAATTTTTCAAATTGGAATTCATGAAGTAAAACTTAAAACTAGACAAAACAGCTACCCTATATTGGTGCAGATTTTAAAGAAAGCTGTATCAGTTTTGGAGGACAATAAGACACAGATGCTTAGAAAATTCTGCAAAGAAGGGACGAGTGATGACCGCACATTTTTATATAAAAAATAATGGCCAGGGCAAAGCGAATGTGAGCATCTGTTGAGGAAAATACGTTGGGAAGGACTGAATAAGAGTTGATGTCATAAACTGAAGATTATATTTTTGTAAATGTGGAATGTTTATGTTGATGCTGGATTCTTTAATTCTCAGAACTTAGTGAGTTTTTCTTTCCAGTTCTATTTCCATTTTAATCTTTGTTAATGTAAATATAGTGCTTTGTCTCAGAAAAAGCTGTGAATGTAGAGATAAAAAGTAGAGAATTATTAGCCATGTGAAGTTAACCAGTGACCAAACAAGGGGGTAAAAAATACTGATGACTGGGCAGGAAAAAGTATTAAAAGAAAATTTCAGCATGGGCATAGTCTTGAAAGATATGTCATCAAATTGGAAATTCAATTATTTTTTAATTTTCAAATTTTCGTCAAATTTTTTCTAAAATTTCTCCAGGTTTTAATCCCTATTTCGATATAGAGATGGAGATTGTTTGCGCTTCTTGCTAGATTTATCATTTACGGCAGGAAAAATTCTGAATTCTGAAAATCTTTAGAGCTCTGGAAGCATTAGGATCATTGTAGTCCTTGTTTTTAACTCTTTGATCGCCTACACAAATGCACTGACCTTAAAATCAGTTCAGTGTAAAAAAAAATAAATTGCAAAGCAGTTATTTGCAATGCATTCTTTGTTTATACATGTTGTACATATGTTTTGTACGTTCTTTGTTGACTCAAGAGGCTTGATTTACCAAACTGAATTAGTTTTGTCTTTATTATTAGCATTATTTGTTTTATGTTGTTTCGGGCATATTATCAGGGTTGCCATGTTATTTGAAAAATGGGAAAAGTCCAGGAATTTCACGCGGTAATTCCCAAAGCAATTTTTGCACCAGCACTGGAAGCGATCACTTTCTTGGTGAATTATGTATCATGTGAGTATCATTTGGGCAGCTAGCATAGAACCAATTTTTGCAGCTCATTAAAAAGAGAATTTGTTTAGACTTAACTAATTTTGTGATACTACTGATGGATGCTGAAAAGTATACTAGTTTAGTATGCAATTATTATTTAGCAAGTTTTCTTAGTTTGGCAAAAACTTAATTTGAAAGTTATTGAGGAAGACAGCACCTATTATGGTTATAGAAATGCATATATAAATCATATGTAATTGCCAAATTTTTATGTGTTCAAGTGGTGCCATAATTAATTTACCCTCTTCACACAGCCCAATTGGCACTATGTGGATGGATTCTAATTTTCTTAAAATTCATTCTCCTGTTTGAGTGGCAACTCTGTATTATTGAAAATTGTTTCTTTGAACATAAGATATGCTTCACTGAAACTTTACAGCTCTTTGCATTATGTCCTGATTTCAGAAAACAAACACATCTTTTATGAAATAAAAATTTTTTCTTTCGTGCCAGTGACATATTTTTAGCTTTAAGAAACATTCATTACTGTTATGTTTACCTAAACAAAATTGACGTGCATTGCTTGAATGATTTTCTTTAACCACAAATAAATCAGTAACACTAGCCAATGTTTTTAGTAACTTTTGAATTTACCCTTTTGTTTTCTTTAACATATTAATTGTGCTGCTTAGAATGATTGTCTTTGATAATCTGGCCCCTCAGGTCATTCAGCCTTGCAGTTATTTTCTGTTTTGTTTCTTTCATTCATAGCTATATTAAAAATTGAAATAAAACATATCTATGAAGTTTGCAGATGTTTTAACTAAAGGACACTGCATTTGCGTGCGTTTTAAAAATGCTGTGACCTTTGAATTGCAAATACCATATCCTTGCATTTCCTGGTACAAAACGTTTTGTCATTACAGTGTAAGATCAAAGTGTTTGAACTGAACATGGTGTTGTATACAAACTTAGCCTTACAATGTAAATTACCTCTACATTGTAAGGTAATTTACATTGTATGTATTACATTGCACACATACTTCTGTGGGACTTGCACAATTAAAGCACCAGAGAGGTAACAGGTTTGAACAGGCTAAGTTGGCATGGATATGGTAAAAGCTGGACTATTGTATAGATGTTTGCCATGTCACAGAGGTACCCACATCAAACATCTGGTTAACTGTAAAAAATTGGAAAGTCTGTGGAATACCCAATCTGTGAAATAAATTCAGGGCACTAGTGGCACATATGTTTTTATGCATCTTTTTATGCTGTTCATTTTGAATTATCTTGTATATGTAATTGTGAAGTAACTTAACTGTTATTTTCAGTTCTGAGTTGTGCTAAAGTATAATCTATTTCATTTTTGCATTCAGAATTACTCTAGTTATTCGTTTCTAAGCAGCAAAGGTTTATTATTATTTTCTTTATTTTTATCTGTTTTGCAGTATAAATATTTTCTTAGAACTCGATTTGAAATTTTTAAAAAATTGACATTTGAACCATGCTAGATCAAAATAAATCTTGTAAAAAGAGAACCAGATATATATTATCTATGTTAAGTGAAAAATTGTATAAAGACAGAATTAAAAGTGTATTGTTATATTGATTAAAACACCATTGTAGTAAACTAATTTTATATTTTGCTTTTGAAGGTATGCACTCAGGATGATGATTCAAAAAGTACTGGTGATGCTACATATACCCAAGTTACCCAGATGAACTGCTTACAGAACCATGTATCTAACGATTCTGTTGCAGATAGTAAAGATTCAGCTTCTAATGATGGAGACTGCTTGCAGTCTACAAAAGATTCAGATGTAAATAGTGATTTTGACAAAAACTTCTTATTTTCACAAATTCAAGAAAATGCTGTAACATACAGGTTGGCTGGACCAAATGAGCTGCCACCTACGTCTGGTAATCTCTTGATTGTGAGATCAAAGCCATCTACAGATGGACTTTCTCCTCCAAAGGAACAAAATGGGTCTAGTGTTACATTTGTAAATAGCAACAGTGCCGTCACTGGTCTGTCATTAGTAGCACAACCTCTGATTCAGCCAAAGATTCTTTCTTCATCTTCAAGTATTTTAAAATCTGTTTTAGGTGAATTAGATACTCAGACTGATGACCTTGCTAAACAGCAACAGCTACATAAAGATAAAATATGCAAAAGAGCACCACTTTTAAATGGTTTGTTAGATAAAGGAAAAGTTTCATTACCTGAACTACAATCAACTCAGTTAGTGCAGAATGGAAGTAAAACTACTAGTGTTGGGTTTGAACCTAATAGTGATGAAAGTAAATCTTCCACTTCTTTTGTGCAATCAACTTTAAACTCAGGTGTCATACCTGTATCATCTTTAAACTCTGTTGTGCCGACATCATCATTAAACTCTATTGTAATACCAGCATCATCGTTGAACTCTGTCATCATACCAGCTTCATCTTTAACGTCTGCCATTGTACCATCATCATCAACATCATCTTTAAACTCTACTGTAACATATGTGTCCACTTTAAACTCGTCAGTAACGCCGGTATCTGTTTTGAACTCAGCTATTTTACCTGCAACTGCATTTCATTCAAATGGGGACAATTTAATGCAGATATGTACAGGCCAGACAACACTATCTGGAACTATAGAAGTACAGCCAGATCAAAAAGGTGTTGTGAGACTGCATATAGAAAGTCCTGAAAATTCTAACCAAGGGTCTGATTTATCATCAATATCAGATATAACTCGAACTTTAGAATGTGCATCAAAGGCAATATCAAGAACAAATGCTGAATGCAACACACAAGTGCCTTTTTGTGGCGCTTGTGAAACTACAGCAACTGTTACAGTAATTACTACAAATACTTCAACTTTAGCAAGGACAGGACAACAAATAATTGTTGTAACACCTGCATTAAATCAACCGCAATTACACATACAGTCACCTAACATTAAGTTTCGCATTTTGCATAGTATACCAAAAGTAGAAGAATCTGTTGATTTAATAGGCTTCCCACGAGTACATTTAAATCAGCTAAACCAGTTACGGCAACCTTCTCCTGAAACTCCCTCCATTACTACTGCCAGTTTGAAAAGGCCGTCCAGTGAATCCATGTGCATTGCTACTGATGTGAAAAAACCTCGTATTGACACAAAAACTCCTTTGTTGGAAGCTACTCTTCGTTTACCCACCCCAGTGCCATGTTCTGTTTCAGCTTCAGATGTCAATGCCAAACCATTCCATGAACCTCAGTCCTTTTTAATAAAATCATCTCAAATTGAAAATCTCGGATCTACACCAAAATTAACCACTGCTAAAGCAGTGGCTGTGCCTGTCCAAAATGTAGACTTTCCTAATGAAAGAGAAGTTAAAACATTTTCAGGTTTATCATCTGCTAGTGATAATCCTTCCCTTACAGCACCCCCTCAAGTACCACCAAGGTCTATTTCTTCTGCAAAGTTAGAGTATTTTTGTGAATGGAAAGATTGTGGCCTGTAAGTATATTGTAATTTTTAATGATTTTTATGTTGTTTTGTATTTATTAATATTATGAACTTCTGTAATTTTCAGAAGTATGAGAAAACTGCATCATAACATTGCTATTAAAAATCCTTTATGTTAAAGTGTCAAAAGCATAAAACATGAGACATAAGAAAATTCTTTAGAACTGGACATGTTGATTGTAAAACAATGCTGTAAAGCTGGTGAATAATGTATGCATTTTGACGGTGAAAATTAATCTGATAAGCAAAACATTCTGTTGTCCCAGATTCAGAGTTATTGGGTTGTAGTTAGAAGTTTGCAGCTAACCGAAAGGCTGCTAAAAATATTGATGAGGCTCTGCACTGTATCCCTAAAATACTATGAGACTATACTTATGTGGCAACCCAAATATGTATGTAGCCCCCCCATACGTGTTTGTGCATTTTTGAAATCCAATAAACTCTGATTAATATTTCCTTTTCTTTAAGTACATTAGTTTTGAATTTTGAACTGCATTTTCATTATGATTCATAATGAATCATAAATGGAACTTTAGAGTTTCCCAGCTGATTGGGGGAAAAAGTTGCATGTCTTTAAAAATATGGCATTTTGTCCAAAAGTAGGTAATGCAAAAATTCATACTTGATGAAGTTCTACTTCTTAAATGACTAAATTTTGTAAAAAAGCAGAGTGAAAAATTGCATGCAGAGTGTTAGAATTAAGCTGAAAACTGTCTTGAAGGTAATCATACCTTATTTACAGCAGCTGTTTGCTTTATTGTTGTTGGACAATGGAATATACCTGAGAGAAATTCTGTGAAGGTCTGACATTATTCCCAAACACAAGTACATGTGCATGTCTTGTATGGAAAAAGAAGCCTGAAAATATCTATCTATCTAGCTATCTCTCTCTCTCTCTCTCTATATATATATATATATATTTGTATGCAGCACTGGATGCATTGTTGAAATTAGACATAAAGATATCTAAACTATAGTGTATTACTTTGAAAATAGGAATTTCAAGGTGTAATTAATTAATTAATTATGGTGTGTGTGTCCTAACTTTAAAACGAATAAAATCTTGATTCAATAAATAGCATTGCTGGAGGTAAAGGATCTGAAAAGTTTTGTAGTGTTGAACAATATTTTGTGTTTAACAAGTATTAAAGCTTAAAAAGTCATTTCACATAAGTGTTTGGTGCTCAATGGCCAATGAATATGTAATAATGTTTCGGAAACTGGTGGAAATTCACTTCTTGCTCCAATGCTGAATTCAGTGAAGAGTTTTTGTGGAAACTCAAGTTTTGAGTCATGTGATATCTCAAGCAGTTCCTTTTGGGCTTTATATGCAGATGATTAATATCATTAGTATCAATTATTGTAATTTCTTTAAACTTGTGTCTGAACTGCATTTGAAAGTTAAAACATTCAATTATAAATTCCATTGAAGCATGAATGTTGATAGAGATGCTGCCAAACTTGTGCAGTTACTGTGACAGCAGTCACTTTCCATTTAGATAGGTAATCAAGATACAAATTTATAACTCCTCCAGCTACTGGGATGTAAGATATCTGTGAGTGGCTTAACATTTGTCATTTTTCACTAATAAGTATTTTTGATTTAATTTTCAAATTAGTAAAAATCTTTTATCAAATAAAAAGTAGTGATAAAATAAGTTAGGTGATTTATATGCAGGGGCAAGCTAGGGAATTTTGCCTACTCATGCAATAACACACAGTATTTCACTGCCTCCGTGCTAGTTAACTGTTTGTTAATCCTATAAATTAGGCTTATTTTGCCTCTCCATCAAACTTGCTTCCTGTAAAATTTGAATATTACACTGTGGGTGGGGTTGGTTCTTTTTGTAAAGCAGCACATGTAATGAAATACAGTGTAATATTTACATGCAAACATTACATTTACATTTACATTTTTTTAAGGTAGGCTACAAAAGACTTACAGATAGAAACTAGAAAGCATTATGTCAGTTTATGCCAATTCATACTTAATGAGGTGTTAAAGATCAAATTACAGATGTTAAGGTAATTTTCATTTTTCAGTTAAAATTTGGAATAAAATTTTAAACAGTATATTTTCCGTAATTAGTTATTTGTAGATGAAAGCTGCTCTCGTATCATTATTAAGACAGACAAAAGTGTCCATGAAATTTTTTGCAGTAACAAAGATAAAATTGTGCTGTTTTTGTAAAAAAAAATTATTATAAATGTGAGAAATGAAACCAGTTGCTTACATGGCAGACATACTTAATATAATAGCAGACACCCATTAGTATTAAATGAACAGGGTACTGTAGAAAACTTTGTCATCAACTCATTTTTATTTAAAAACTGATTTTTATAGCTTGCAGTTTATCTGAGTATGTGTCTGTATTAGAATAAGAGTATCACTTTGAAAATAAGAATAACTTTGATTTGATCAGCGAAACTATTGTTCGTAGGAAGGACAGTTATTGCATAATTTATATTGTTTTAGCAGTGATGAAATAATGAATAAATATATTATGTTTTTATTAGAGTAAAATAAAAAAAAAGCACCATATCATTTCACTTTATTTTGGTAATCCTAAAGAAAAAGATGCATCTTAATCCCAGACAAATTTCTGTAGGCCCTGAAAATCGTAAATTCATTACATTCCTGTTGCACCCATATTCTTAACCTGCAAGAACACACTTTGAGTCCGCCCAATTAAACAAATCTTTCTCAAAGCATGCTTATTTTGCCCAAATTGTCGACATCCAGTATAGTTGTATACAAGTTCACCATCTTTATGTTTCCGATGTTTTTTACCAGGACTTTCATTCAAAGTCTTGTTTTTGATCATATCGGGTCTTTTAGACCCAGCGTGCTTATCTATATTGCTGTTACATAGTTTATTTATGAAATTGTCATGTAATTTATTGTACAAGGAAGAAATTTTGTAGAACTTATTAGAAGATGTATCAACGGAAGAAGCTATTGAAGAAAATGAGGATTGAAATTATTACAAATTTTTAGTTTGCATGATACAGATTTAGAAATTCATGTAGATTCTGAAAACTAAAATGAGAATGGCATAAATTGCTTTATTGGGGGGGAGAACAGTACCGGAAATGGGGAGGGGGAGGATGTTTACCCAGCAAAAAAAGCACAGAAAAATAAAAACTAACTGCGCCGAATGTGAAAAATATTTATTTGGAATGCACTACAACACTTTGTTCAATGTGCTGCTAACATTTGTTGTCATATTTTTAATAAAGAATAAATACAAAGTAAAGGTGTGCTGTTCCTCCTGTTTGTACTAATTTATAATACATTTTTCTATTCCTGTAAGAAATTTTATTTCATAAAAACATTTGGGAAAATTAAAAATTTTAATGCGCATACTTTTTAAGTTCGATCATAAAATTTATTATTGCCATAGATATAACACTTTTATCTAAAGATTCACAATTTTTTCTTTAAGAAACATGAGGCAGGTAACTCTACTGAGCATGTATACTTCTGGGTTAAAATTTAGCATATTATAAATACACGAAGACTTATTTTGTTCTTCTGTGTGTTTGCAATTTATTTTATTTTCATCGTGGTTTCCAGGATTTACAGCATAATGAAATGGAAGCTGTACAATTAATTTATTGTAGCTGTATTAAAAATTGCTTCATTGAACCTATGTTGCATACCATAAATAGTTAGTTAGATCAACCAGAAATAATAATAAGGCCCAGTGAGGTTAATGAGAAAAAATTTTATAAAATATTTTACCTCCCCACAAAAAAAGTTTTAAGGGGGGAACAAATGTACTTGGAAGAAATGCACTTCTTTGTTGTCAAAATATGCAACATTTAAAAAAAAAAACTGATTTTAATTCAGCAAGGTGACCTCTTTTTCTCATGGCCTACTTGTGGTCCAGCATTCCCAAGACCCAAACATTCATAATTCATCCTGAATTTGGGCCCAAGTGATTAGATTGATGAGCAAGATGTATCGATCTGGGTTCATATCTTATTAGACAAGCTGACTGTATGTAAATTTTCAAATATTTCCGTGAATATGAGCTGTATTCCCTTAAAAAAATTCTTCACGAAAGTATCTGTTACCCTAAATAGCTCTCTTTGTCTTTGCCATAATTCAATCAATCCCATCTGATTATCCTAGATTTTAATCCTTGTAAACAATGTGGCTGCATGTGTGCTTTCATGATTTCTCTGTGTGTAATGTGAATATGAACCAGTTTCTCTTAGGGAATCTTTTCCCTTTAGGTAAGTAAGCTTGTGTGTTTGCCATAATCCATTCCAAGCTATTTTGATTCATGTGTAAACTGAGAGTGCACGTTTCTCTTCAAAAATTTACCCAAAACTCAAAGCCCATATATAAGCCAAAACGAAAAGAAAAATCCTGTAACATTCAAATGTGTTGCCAAGCAAGTAAAATGAGAACTATTTTTGTAGTGAATTTGCTCTAAAGTAAAACACCAGATGCCAGTGATGACATTTTAACTTAGTTATCCCTATCTGAAACTAGGACATTTTCTCCAATTATTTGTTGCCTTGTATATGATCTATGGTATCTGTGCTAGTCTTATTTTAATTTTTTGATTTTGGCAATGATGCAGAAAAGCAGCAATATGAGCAATTTCAAAAATAAAACAACTCATTTCATTTAAAATTAATTTTTTCTGTAAACTTAAAAAATAAAACGTTGGCATGTTTGTCAGTTTGTGTGTGGCTAATGGAAAAGTAATCTATATTTTTGCAAGATTAGTGGATCTGTATATAAGTGGGCCCTCATAATTAAGCTTTCGAAAGTGTTCCAAAAATTCTTGGTTTATATACAGAAATATAAATAAATGTTATTTAATTTGCAGGGATAACTACAATACTAATTTAGTTTTTTCATTTAGTTTGTTGCCAGGTGTATGTAACATAAAAATCTTTTATAATTAAAGATACTTGTATTTTCAATTTTTTCATTGTCAGAGAGTGCTACTTCAATTAAATGTTAATTTAAAAAAATTAATCTGAAATTAGAAGGCATATTGTGTATTGTACCAAGTTCTGTATATTTCCTTGTATAAGCTAAGAATTTTTGGAACTTTTTCTAAAGCAAAATTACACAGGTCAACTTATATAAGAATCCGTTAATCCTGCCAAAAAATGTGGATACTTTTCTGTTAATCAGGCACGAGTGATAAATCACCAAATATAGCACTTTTTTATTTCTTGAGTTTCTAGAAAAAAATAGTTTTGAATGAAGTAAGTTATTCTTTTTATGAAAATGAATTGTTTATGATGAATTCCCTCTTGAACTTTTTCATTTATAGAGAAATGTATCGCAGCCATATTTTTGTTAGAATTTCCAGAACAACAAATGAATAGAAAAATGTGCTAGCTTCAGATAGGGTTTACTGGTTTAAACTATTATTGTTGACGTCTGGTGTTTTAATTTACAATGATTTATTGGAAAATATTTCACCCATTTTACCTGCATGGCAACATTATCATTATCATGGTGATACATTTGAACGTTGTAGGAATTTTTCTTTATTTCAGCTTACACATGTGTTTCAAATTTTGAGTAAATTTTTTAAGAAAAAGCATACCCTCGGTTCATACATGGATCGGCTTAATTTGAAATTTTTTGGTAATCAATAGATAATAATACCACTCATGTACATTCTCAAGAAAAATAGTCTTCATGTAAATAAAATTAGGTAATTGCCCTGACTAATTTTTCGACAAGCTAAGACGTGAAGGACAAGAGTAATTTTTAAAAATGGCAACACATTACAAGAATTGCATAAAACAGCAACCAGTTAACAAAATTTGAAATGCAAGAAACATCTATAACGAAACATTTTTTTTCACTGTGTTCCACGTGTCAAAACTATTTGTTTTAGCTTAAAAAAAAATACTTCTACAAACTGGGCATTACACACAACTTGACACTGTTGTACACTGTCTTTCTTCTCATGTACATAGTGATTTGTTGTCGCTTAATTAGAGAATTGCCGAAATTCAGCACTGCACACAAATTTCAGTCCATAAAATCCAATTAATTAAGAAGTTCAGCTTCATGGAATGCGAAGTTTTGCATGCTCTATTGTTAGGTAAAATGCTGTATTACCGAAGAAATGCAAGATGCTCTTTTTCAACAGTTGATAAATTTGAGTCACACATTACAATTCCTTACAAGGATAATAAGTACTCAGATCGGTAGTGGATGAGATAACTTCATGTGTGAAATCCCCTCACAAGTCTTCGAGCTGTTACAAGTTGTGAGATGACATGTTCTGACATTTAGATAACTAATAACTTATTCAGTAATGCCCTCCAGATGATATTACAAAAGTCACTGCTTCACAACCAGTGTCTGATTTTAGTGATCTACACTGTGCCTGTTATCAAATATGCTTTTCAGGTTATATATGGATCACAAATTATTCTCTGTGATGTGCATCATTTCGTCGTAACAGGGATTGTTTCTACAAGTTTTATAGCAAACAATACCTAGTACAGCTGAATATCATATACGTAGTCATCCACAAAGATGAGCTGCACTTGGTATTGGCTGTTTTGAAATTTTTAGAAGCAATCTATGTTATGATGAAATAAAGCATTAGATTTTTGATCCAGACATGCCCTAATGTATTAAATCAACCCCCCCCACTACAGAAAAACATGAGCATGGCATATTAAGCATGCATGAGGTTTGTTATGATGAAATAAAGCATTAGATGTTTGATCCAGACATACCCTAATGTATTAAATAACCCCCCTCCCACCTCTCCAGAAAAACATGAGCATGGCATATTAAGCATATATGAGGTGGTTTCTTAGGCATTATTTAAAACTCTGAATTGACAGAAAGATTTTGTCTGTAGACACGTGTACTTCATACATACATATGGCAAATAATATATGTGATTTAAAGGATGTTCTTCAGAAAACTACGGATGAATAGAAGTGCTGACATTATAATCTAACATCATTACATTCATTTAACATAATACACTTAGGAATAGCATGTCCAGTATTATCGCTTAATTTTACATCACTGCTATGTATCATTTCTCCAAACTTTATAACAGAGTGTTTTCGGGAATCATGTTGTATATGGTAATTATAATATAATTTAAAACTTACTAATTACCTTCAAATAAATATATATGTCGACTTTCATGGAATATCCTTCATAGCTTATGAAATTGCTTTTTGAATATGTATTAAATAATAAAACAAACACTTCATGACTAAGTTCAGAACTGAAGGTGTGAGATATAATGTTAATGAGGAATTGAGGTACAAGATAAAAGCTTTTTTTTTGGGGCGGGGGGGGATCAACAAACAAAGTGTTGCAGGTGACTGTATAATTTCATTTCTTAAATGCTGATTTTAGACGTACATATTTATCACTGTATTCCCCCTCCCCACTTTACTAATTTTACCTTTTGGAAATCAAGAGCGGAAAATCATGCTGCATATGTCATTTCGTAGGGGATGAATTTGATGAGAAATCTCCCCAGATTAAAAAGTGCTTGTGAATAGGTACTTGTAAGTAGGTGCTTGTACTTATTGCATTTTATATTTCAAAAGAGTTCACATTGTATTTATTGCTTTAAATACTCATTCATCATACTGCTACCGTAGAAAGAATATTCTGGATCTTATGTTGAAAGCATGAGGGGGAAATTTTTATAAGTCAGTATGGCATATTTCCAGTTCTCAAGATATGGTAGAAAATTGCATGAAAATATTTTTATCACTGACCATGGGAAGGCTCTAACTTCTCATATGGTCCCTTCAAAACAAATGATCCAATTAGTAAAATTTTCAGTACGCTTTAGCAAGAAATATTCAAAAAGTTCTATGTCTTTTATGTGCAGAATTCATAGAGGTTTTAAAATGAGAACTGGTTAATGACATTTATTGGACATGACAGCTTAACTGAAGTGTTTTAATTTGCTTAGCTATATAGGCTTTTTGAAGGCTAAAAGAAATTAACAAATGATGTTTCAAAGATTGATAACATTCAAAATTAAATTGAAATTGTGAGAACATGAAGAACATTGTAATCCACTGTGGTCAGAGTAAAATTATAAGCCACATTCATTGTATTTGGGGGAGGGGTGCAAAAACACTGTTTCATGCTGGCACATCTGTGTGACAGTTGGCACTAAAAGTTAAAAACAACAAAAAAAAATTTTTTTTTTAAGTTTGTATCTACATGAAGAAAAAAAAAATTGCAGGACATCAGTAAGTTCCTCCTGATGACATCTCTTTTTTAAAGCATGCATTTTTTGAGAAATTACTTTCACATATGCAATATACGGAAAGTAAAATAATATGAATTTCAAATGAGTATCTTGGAATATTTTTTTTTGTAGTCACTTCCATGTTTATTAAACTAGGAATTGATACAGTGATATTCAAAAGATTGGGTCAGTGTTTGCTTTAAATGTGCTATGTTTGTATCTCGCCATACCCCTAATAAATATTGTTTCGATTTAAAAGTAAATATAATTTTACTAGATGCATTTAAATTCAAGAAAAAGGACTCTTGGTATTTCATGCATTAGAATTGATCTTCCGTAATTAGCCTTCTTTTGACCAAACTTACTTTGTTATTTAATATGTATTGTTACTATAAGAGTGAAGGTTAAATATTAAAAAACTTGCCAGTCACTTTCTGTTCTTTAATTCTGCTGCGAGGAGCTGCCTAGGACGTTCTGAATTGAATTGCTCTTTGTCAAATTAAATTTAAGCAAATCAATAGTCCTCGTCCCACATGTTTTTGTATTGTATTTGGTGTTGTTTGTGATTTTATCATATAGAAAAATGTGTGCATATGCATTAAATTTCATTATAAACTTGTTAGAAGTACTGCAGTAATTTTAAAAATAATTCAACAAGTTTTCGGGAGAGTCTTTTTGTTTGTGGATAAATATGTGGCTTAATTATTTGAGAACTGGTTGAATGATGTTTGAAGATGTTGATTGGTCTGGATATGCCTTGACTAACACAACCACAATTCCAAAAAAAATTAAATTGAATTAAGAAAAAGTCTGTTCATTTCATTGAGAAAATTGGATTAAAAAACATCCTTCATTTGAATTTATATGAAATAACTATAGTATTCCTTGTCATTGTGGCTCAGTATGCATTGAGTAAATATAGCAAACTTTGAAATATTTCATTAAGAAGTGTGAAATAATGTATGTTGGGTAAAGAGTAAGTTATAAAAGCATTGTGCACCATTGTTTGATTGAGAAAGCTTCGTTTCCAGTTTTGGATGCCGGAAGTATTGGGCCATCTGTGGACTTCTGCAGTTTTTCGAACCAAAGCATGTTTTCTCCTAATTATTTTGTTACTCTTGATGAGGAGTGACATTGATTGAAGCAAATGTTTAACTAGTATTTTTGCTGTGTATTTCATAATTCTAGCATTTGTTGTAGCATAATTTTTGTTTCAGTGGCATTACTAAGAATGGAGAACCAAGAAGTTCATTTTCATCATATTATGCCCTGTTATTTTAAAAGAGGTAAAAACTTAAAATTTGTACTGTATCTAATGGTACAGTTCAATGATGGTTTGTGAAGGTTTAAACACAGAAATTTCAGTCTTGAAGATAATATCTGCTGTGCATGTCCATGCTCATTAAACTAGGACCTATTAAAAGAAGTTACCTGAAAATCTATGTTAGACAGGTCAGGAACTATGAAACAGACTGAATGTTTTGAAAAGTACAATGTATGATCATTTGAAGAAGATTGTATAGGTAAGCTGATGAATGGGGACCCCGTACTTTTATAGAGCAGAATACGCCTGCTTGAATTTCGCCATGTGATGCTTCACTGAAAAGAAATAAAGAAGCTTCTTTTTTGAAATGGCTCACTGCTGGAGATGAGAAGTGGATCCTATACACATAATGTTGTGAGAAAAAGATCGTGGTGGAAGCCAAATAACCTTCTTTTAGTAACACCAAGAGGGCAGTTGCATTCCAAAAATTAAGGCTTTGGGTCTGATGGGATTATAAGAAATTGTTTCTTGTGAATTGTTGCCACTGAATCAGACAATAAATTCAGAAAAATATTGTTCTCAAAATGACACTGTTAAAAGTAAAAATTGAAGCAGAGTAGCCAGAACTGACCATTCATCTTCCATCATAAGAATGCTTGACCTCACATGGCGATGAATGTCAGACAAAGTCTTATTGAGTATGACTGGGATGTTTTGGGATTTCATCCCAGATGATCACTAGACTTTGCCCTCGGGGATTTTCGTCTATTTTAACCCTCTGACCGGCCAGGATTTTTGCTGAGAAAGCACAAATTTCTTAAAACTACTATGAGAATAAATTATTTTTTTTTATTTAAATGTAAAAATTCTCCTGGTATTTTATACCTGGGTTTGTGTACTTTTAATACATTGCCTTAATTTCATTGACATATTTTTATATGCACATATATATACATTCTTACAGATATCACAAAAAATATTCTAGGCCATATATATATATAGCCTTGTTGATTAGAGGGTTGAGGTCGTTTCAAAATTTTCTGAAAAGGTCTCAAGTTACTTTTTTGGAGATTGCCAAACAGCAGTGTAATAACTTCTTTTTGAATAAACCTAAGAACGTGTTTAAAAAAGGAATGTTCCAACTGTCGGGAAGATGGCGAAAAGTTAAAGGAAAAAAAATAATAGTTATTTTATCCAATGAAATTTTCGTGTGATTTTGTACTGCTTTGTTGTATATATCAAATAACCACAGAACTTTCTAGAATACCCAATGTTTAAAAAGAGGGAGGCAGACAACATACAGCAATTTTGATTTCTGTTAAGATTTTTACATTCATAAATTTTTTTAAACCACATAGCTGTCAACTCTTCTGGTTTTTCAACATGTCTAAAGAAAATGCTTTTCAGCAAAAAAATTAAACTATGCACATAGAAGTTGTATAGTTTAAATTTCATTATTGAATTAATGAAGCTTAAATTGGTGTGAATTTCATCTCTCATCCCTTCTGTATTATTTTTCTAATTAAATTTTATTTGATCTGAATTGTCTTACTCTGCTGTAGAAATTTTTAGAACTTAGTGAAGATTCAATTAAATGTGTAATCAATAAATATTTGTATCTAATTTTGTTTTAATCTGTATGTAGAGTCATTAGACTCATTTTGAAACAGGAAACAGGAAAAATATGCATGCCAGGATTCAAACTTCAAACCTTCCGATTGCTAGCAGGATGTGCTTCCAGTCACACCACGGAGGCACCGTGGACTTTGTTGGCATATCCTGGTTGTGATGAATTATAGTTCGCCACATTTGTGCCATTGTAGAGCGATTTTTAAAGATTTTTTAGAGGCAGGAGATTTAAGACATGGGCAATGCCCTTGCCAGGATTCAAGCTCCAGACCTCATGGTTGCTATTGGGATGAGTTTCCAATTAGATCATGAAGAAGGAAAAAAGTATCTTACAAATATATGGTGCATTTCTAAATTTATTTGCACAATAATATGCATAGTAATTATTAATTTTATTTGGGCCATAAGTGCAGTACCAAAGACCGTAATCCGGACCTCAAAGCCACAAACTTTTTTTTTTTTTTTTGTATTCTTTACACATGCGCATTTGATTGTTTTCCTTCCATAATAAAACATGTGGAGATTTTCTAAAACGGCCGAGATAGCAATTTTGTGTTCTTCCCTCCCCCTAAGGTATGCAGTAGCAGGTGCAGTTTCTCCAAATGCATTGTATCAGTTTACTGGAGACAGCTTGTCCTAAGAGGTTTCTTATTGTTTGGTTGCTTGTGACATTTTGTTGTTGATTCTTTTGTGGTACAGTGTGCTTTTAAGCTTTAGATAACAATAAAAGTGCAGGAAATCTTTCAACAGCAATAAAGGTCCTATAAAAATAATGGAAGTAAACAAAATCTCAGTCCTGATCATAACAAAGCCAGAAAGCCTTGTTGGTCTGACCTTCAGAATAGTTTTATAAAGAACGGTGTCAAAGCCTAATGGAATCTTTGTTAGAAAGTACAAAGGATGTCATTTGAAATCTTCACACCTATTTACTGTGTTAATGGATGGGGAGGGTAGGAAATTCCAATGAAACTGGAAAGGTATTTCGGGCGGTTCAATATTATGAGGATACAGAATAGCGAAGGGTCTGGATTTCAAAGAGATAAAGCTAGACTAAAATTATCTTTACTGATTCTAAGGCATTTCAGTTAATGTTGCAGATTGTGCTGTTCCTTAATCTTCTAATTGGATCCGGCTTATTATTTTTTGCAGACTGTTAGAGCAATTTTATAAAAATTAAGCTTGAACTTTCGATTATATCAAAAAGAGTTCCCAATTCTGGAGCTGCGAAAGGATCTACAAAGCGTAAACATGTTTCGATGTCCATCAAACAAAAAGTGGAATTGCTGCAAAAAATGGATAAAGGCATATTTGTCTCAAAATTATATGATAAATATGGCATTGGAAAGTCAACTGTATATGACGTAAGCAAAAAGAAAAAGGAACTTTTTGAATTTTTTGTGGATTCCGACACCCTACTGACAATGAATAACAGAAAAAGGGTTTGTTATGCTGAAAGTGACGATCATGACAAAGTGATGATTGAATGGGTCGGACAGCGTCACAGCGAGGACGTGCCATTGACGGGTCCAATGCTAATGGCTCAAGCCAAAATATTCCATGAAGAAATGAACTTAAACAGTGAGTGCACATATTTGGCAGGTTGGTTAACCAAATTTAAAAATCGCCATGGTGTAAGACAATTAAAAATTTCAGGTGAAAAGCTTCAGCTGATACTGAAGCTGCTGAAGAATTTGCAGATGAATTCATTGAACTCGTTACTAGTGAACAATTATCTCCAGAACAAATTTACAAAGCTGATGAAACTAGTCTTTTCTGGCAATATGTACTGCGAAATACCTTGGCAACCTCTACAGAAAAGGGTGTAACTGGTGTCAAAGATTCCAAAGTGAGACTAACAATTTTAGCGTGCGCAAATGCTGCAGGAACTTACAAGTGCAAACTTTTCATAATTGGAAAACATGCATGACCTTGAGCATTTAAAGGAGTAACGATTTTCCTCGTTATATATCGTGCAAATAAAAGAGCATGGATGATGCAAGCGTTGATGAATGATTGGTTTGAAAATCATTTTAGCCCAAGGCTCGGCGACATTTGAATTTGGTTGGTTTACCTGATGACTCAAAAATAGTCCTGACTGTTGACAACTGTTCGGCGCATAGTTCACTTAAAAGTTTTAATGAAAGATAATGTACTCTGTTACTCTTCCCTCCAAACTGTATGTCTGTCATTCAGCCTATGGATATGGGAATAGTGCATGTGCTGAAATGCAAATATAAAGTAGCATTTTTAAAATCTATGTTAAATTTCTTGAACAATGGCAAGACTATTCAAGAATTTTTGAAATATTTTAGCATAAAATCTGCTATGTGGAGCATCGCAAGATCGTGGGAGGATGTGTCTCCAGATACGTTAAAAAATGCTAGGCATAATTTATGGTCAGCTACCATGTTTCATGGTGAGGACGATGAAGACGATAGCCGCGAATTTGAAGGTTTTCAGACATCGCAAACTAAAGGTGAAATTTTCCAGTTATTGGATTATGTAAAGAAATGTGGAGATGCGGTAATAAATGAAGATGATATAACAGAAGTTTTTCATTGCGACGACAATGCCCCAATCATTAATCAATTAACGGACGGCGAAATCTGTAATATGGTTCTAGATCCAGAAAATACCGCTTTCGATAGTGAAGAAAGTGACAGAGAGGTTATTGAAAATGAAAAAATTTTGGTTGACAGGTTAGTCGGTATTCTCGACACAGCAATTACAGGACTTAAACAGTGGAACTTTGTAACTGAACAAGAAATTATGTCTGTTTATAGAATTAAAGAGAAATTATTAGCATAAAAAACGAAGCACCTTAAACAACTTACATTGAAAGAAATGTTTAATAAAGTATACAAATAAATATAAAGCTTGCTTTTTTTTTTTTTGTAAAATTTGATACCCTTTAGATCATAATTGCTCTTTATTTCATAAATTATTGTTTCATATTTTTAATTGTATAATTTCTGCATGCCATCTTACCAGATTTAAATTGATGATCTATAAACCGGAAAAACCCCTAATCCGGAGTCGTCGAGATCCTGATGAGTCCGGATTATGGACTTTGTACTGTACTTGGATAAATTGAAGCTTTTCTTCACTATTCAGACTTTTCACTTTTATACTTACTTCTCGGTATAAAAGTGCAGCAAAATTTATTAGTAAAATTTGCTAAAAAGCATAAGGGTTACAATATGTAGTTAATATATTTTATTTCAGAATCATATTTGGATAAAGTGAATCGGGCATTATAAAGCAAATTTAAATCAAATTTGAGTTTTATTTTAATGACCTCAGTATGCAGTGCGGAAACCTCCCGGTTTTTCATATCTGAAGGTTGTCAGCTATGTAACCACCTTTAGCAAACTTAATTTCTCATATGCTTTTTCATCAAGAGATGGTCTTAGAGGTTTTATTGCCTATCATTTGTTCAGAACTTTCTAGAATTTTCCTCTGTTTAGACCTAAGTAATGTTTATCTTGTTTTCACCTTCATAGCTGAAGAAGGAGGTACTGTCAAACCTTTGAAACTGCAGCGCTGTATACATTTTGCTTACTTTACACCAGTTACTGTTGTTATTAAATTAAATTCATTTGGCATGCCAGTTAAGCCCTGCTTTTGCCGCTTATTTCAGCCAATGGTTAAAATCTGAGCTGTATAGTAATTCTAAATATTCCCTGACAAAACCCCACTGGAGGCAAGTGCATGCAACAAAAGCTCACAAAAACCCCCACCATGATAATTGCCCATGCAACACATACCCATACCGATGAAAGCCCACGCTGATATAAAATATTGTCTCATGTTGGTATAAGCCCACATAATCAAAAGGACAGATGGTTTATATCACTATAAAATGTATTTATAATTGTAATGATAATAAATGGAGTATTCAGATCTGAATTTTAATGTCTCAAAAATAATGTCTGTATGTTTTATCACTACTTCATTTGTTTATTTTATTAGGTACCAGACAAACTTTCTAATTAAGTGATTAGCTATAATGTTTCGATGGTAAATCAGAAAATGTATTTATTTAATTTTGGTATGGGCATGTGAAGATGAAAAATATCATTGCAAAGTTCCTCGTGTGTTGATCAAATATAATTATGTTTCGTTACTAAAAAATGGGGAGAAATTTCATTTAATCAAAGAGCAGGGAAAAAATATTTTACAGCTCTAACAGGATATCTTAAGCCTTTGAACTAAAATGTTAAGTTTTAACTTCTTGAATATATATGTGCTGCCTAAAAGTAGCATTCCCTTTATTTAATTGTTAATATTTGAAATCAAAATCAAGAAATCATTAATCTCCAATTCAAAAATTTCTTTCATTTTAAAGAGATTTTTATCGCCCTAATTCTTATTTCATTTCTCAATATGACATTGCAGAGAGAGGCTATAAATTTATGTGAAAGTGTGCATTTGTCTGTGAACTCTCAGCATGTGGCACTTTATCTTCGAATTACTGTGCTAAAAAAGGTGGTTTCCCAGAAAAGGAATTGGCACAATGATTTTTCTCATCCTCTTGGGAATATATATGTTTACCGTATAACTAATTTTTCTATCTTACACTGCAGTGTTAACTTTCATGGTAGAGACTTTCCTTTGAGATTTCTGTGATAATCCTAACATGCTTTATTCGTAATCAATTAACTGAACATTTGAGAAGTTTGCATTAAAAAAAATATTATGTATCACAAACTAATGTCCATCTTTCTCGAAAATTAATTTTCTTGAACTCTTAAGTTTACTAAAATAAGTTAGTCTTTTTCTCAAACTGTTTTAAAATTATTTCCGTTACTTTCCTTTCTTTACAAGTTGAAATCTGGCACTATTCTATCCTGTGCTTCTAATGTCCTTTGTGAAATTTTGAAACATGAAACAATTTGTTCATCCCTGACCTTCTGGGTGATTTAGGAGAAAAGGTGTGCTTTCTTGTGGTGATTAAAAAATGTATTTAGAAAGATAATTAATTGTATAAATACAATATAAATTTTTCCATTTCAAATAAATCCAAAATGAGTTTTTCCCCCATTTTGCTTTTTTATTCATTGTGTTAAAGCATTTAATACACTAAGTGGAGAGTTTTTCATCTTAAGGAGCTCCTGACTGGGGCCATAATAATTTGTGAAATTTAGTTTCTAAATACTCTTTCAATCTGCTTCCAAAAAGTATTTGTATATAAAACAGTTAATTGAGTAATATAATGTTCTTTATTGAATTAAAATTTATTTTTAATTCGCAGAAAACAGTGATTTGGCTTCGATATAACAGATGTGTTTAATTAGTTCATCAAAAATTTGTTAAGAAGGAAAAAATAGCATATTTTCCACTTCGAATTCTAGTATTGTTATCTATTTAAAATGGTTATATATTTTCAAATCATCTTCAGTAATATTTCATTCCTTTCATTTTCCAGTTATTGAAAATTTTTTAAATATTTCATATTCGTGCTAAATATTTAGAAAAAAATGATTCAAGAAAAAGACTAAAGGAAATGCAAGACAGTTTTTTTTTTTAATTTCAGTTCTAAGCAGAATTTCAGATACTGTTATTTTCTAGTAAATAACAGAAATGTCTAAAATCTTTAATTTATTTCTCACCAACCTCTAATGGCTGTCCTCCCCCCCCCTTGAGGCAGTTCTTTAGCACCCTAGGTTTGAAAGGGGATAAAGCAATTAAGCAAGAATGTTGTCTCTTTAACTGCTTTTTCACTCAGCTGGGTGTAAAAGAAAAAGAACACATAATGGTTCCCTGTCTGAATATCCAGCGGCAAGTTAGAAAACTGCATGGAGAAAGCCCGCAAGATGAATGCCCACTTAATAAGAGCACATATTTTTGGGAAATCCAAAATATTTACGACTTCCTGAAAAATTTTACGAATAATAATTACAATTATTAAATGTAAAATTTCAAATGGGAATGAAGTTGATTTATATGAAATCGAAATAGTCAAAATTTAACTAAATTATTTGAAACCTTGCTTTTAATTCACTATTAAAGCAGTATTTCTGATAGTGCACACAAATGTTTTCCTAATCATAATAGAACAGGGTACTTTTATCTCTTTCGTAGAAATAAAAGTTAAGCTTTTCTTATTAAATTCTCCATATTAAATTAATTATTTACAAAATTTTCTGAACTGTTAAGTAATTTATAAATCATTCCTTGTTGATGATAAAAATTTACGTGCACTTTGTATTCTCTATAAGTTTGTATAATTTAAAGGATCCAGCATTCCCTTTCACCTCCATTTTTAATCAACCCTCTTTTCTATGTATATATGTGGTTTCAATTCAGCTAGAGCCCAAAATAAATTGTGTTCCGTTACTTTAATTTGTTCTTCAATTATTTGTTATTAATTTAACTTATTTATTTTAATTTTATCTTTTTTCATGAATCTGCTTTGTATAAGTGGAAAAAAATATTAATTTCAGTGTAGCATATACACTGGTGTGGATTTTTGTCAATATGGGCTTATGTCGCTATGGACTTTTATTGATGTGTGCTTTCAGCGATGTGTTTATTTGTGATGTGGGCAATTTTCACAGTGGGTTTCTTTTGGTGGGCTTTTGTCACATGCACATCTTTCTGGTGGGTCTAGTCACCAATTCTAAGTATTTAATTTTTACTGTTTATACTCAGTCAGTGTGATATATTTAAAACTTACTCATTTTTGAACATCTAAGCAATATTGTTAGGCGGTATGGAATTTGTCAGTTTATTCTATTTTTAATACTTGTTTTCTGAAAGCCATTTAACCATGTCATGCAAAGAAACCTTGAATTCAACTTTAACTTAAATAAGGTTCTGAGAAGTAGCATAATACTAGCAGCTTAAAGTATTTTCATTGATTGTTATAAAAGTTATTTGAATTAGTGAACTTGCATAATGTAAATACTTGCATTATTGTATTATAGAATTCATTTTGAAAGCTAAAGAATGAGTATACCAAATTGCCATTTTTATGAACTGAAATGCAGATCCTACATCTTGAGAAAAATTATGTGAATATTTATGAGCTTTAGGATGTCAATTGCTTGCCTCTAAACCAAGTAGTAATTTCAATGAAAGTATCTGCATTTCAGGTTATCGAAAACAAATATGGAGCCATCAAAATTTGCACTCTTTCAGTATAAGGAAATAGTAATTTAATTGGTTTATGCTGAACATGATTAGTGTAATCTTGAAATGCAAGGCACAAGCTTACTGCAAGAAATATTCTAGCTGCAAGGACTAGATTTTTGGTCCAAATGTTGTCTTCTTTTAAAAGGATTTATTGATTGTTAATGATAGTAGAACATTTAAAGTTTTATCTGCCTAAAGGAGGGTCCTTAATTGGGAGAAGCTGATATTTGTGCTTCTCACACTGAAGGGCACAGAAACCCCATGTTGCCATATCTTTTGGAAGGTAATATTTTTGAGAACATATGCAAACAAAAAGAGAGATTTGCGTGTACATACGAAATTTCTAGGCATTTTCCTTCAGTCATTGATACTAGAAATTCTTCTTGTCAGAATCTCAAGCCAACCAGTTGAAAGTTTGTTCTGGTGATAGTAACAATTGCTTTTCTTTCTTAGTAGAATATGACTTAACATACATGAATTTTGGCAGAAAATAAAATATAAGTAATTTATCGAATCAAGACATTTCATTAAATTTCCGTTACAAATTACCAAAAAAAAATTCAAAGTCCAAACAGATCGCCGGTATGACATTCAATAGACCACCTGAACATTTAAAAGTATTTAAAAAAGTGTAGTCCAAACAGGCCACCAGACTGTGAAGACCACCTGAACATTCGAAATTATATAAATTTGAAGTCCAAACAGACCACCGGGATGACATAAGTGAACCAGTTCTGCTATTCAAACTTCCATTACAAACAGTTATACACAGCAGGAACCTACATTGCAGACCGCTTGAACATTCAAAGTCCGAACAGACTAAAGCGATTACAATAGTGAGCCAATTTTGCTATTCAGGTGTGCATTAGAAACAGTGTACACAACAGGAACCTACTCTGCCATATTAAAAAATATTAAAAAATTTCTTATTTGTTCCTACTTTCTGAGATATAGTTTGGGCTTAGAGAAATTTTAAACATTTGTTTGTTCTCAGCAAATTTGCTGTTGTTTTATGTCTTTACCTTATATTTATTCTTGGGCACGATTAATGTGTTTAAGCGCTTTTGCATGTTCATATAACACTGTTACATTTTCTGCATGAAATTTCTGAATTTCTGTGGTTTTATAGTTTTCTTTCTTTCTTTTCTTTTCTTTTTTTTCTTTTTTTAAGTGTTTGTTTTTTAGAATTGAGCATTCTTTATTTATAAATTTTTTCTTTAAATACAGAGAAAGTATGAAAAAGATTTTGCATGCATTTAGTATTGAGAATTTATAATATCAGCACTGTAGTTTTTGCAGAAATCCAGTTAAAAAGTGCCACAGGGCATGAATGCATTTGTTCTATATTGTATTGGAATGATATGCTTGAGTTTTTATTAATCTTTCATTTAGGAAAAAGTTGAATTTTGACAAAATTTTTCTGACAGAGCATTAATAACTTGCTGAGATAACACCCTTTATTGGCTGATGCTATGGTGGCTTTGAATATGAAATTCGAGTAGTACATGCTGTTGAATTTCATCACATTCAAAGTATTATTTTACTTTGATAAATATGTTTGTTCATAAAGAAGTCTTAGAAAATATTTTTCTTAAATACTGTTAGATTAAAAGCAAACAGCCATAAAAGTGAAATGAATGTATGTATAAAAATTTGGATGACTATGATTTTAAAATGTTTTTGGCATTTTTATGTATGAATTTTTAGTAATTCACTGCAGACATTAGTCCATGTGTGTAAATACTGGTTGATTTGATCATTATTATAGTTTAAACTGTTAAACCACTTTTAATTTGTACTGAAAAAATAAAAGGAAAATTCAAAAACTTTGCTGATGAGTTAAAAGTGTTGATAAGAAGCTGAACTGTTCTGGATTACTCAGCAATAGATCTTGATGCAGAATCTAGGTTATCAGTATATTAATTAAACTAATATGTTCTTAATATTTTTCCACCATTAAGGAGCTCATTTTTATAAATTTTACACTACACATTGTTTTATTTAAACCATATATTAAATGAGAAGAATGAAGAAAAATAGAAAAAAGAAAGAAATAGCTTTGAAATAAATTCAGTTTTATAAATATGCTTGGGAATATTATGTTTATATTAACATACATATCTAGTAAAAGAATTACCTCCTATTATTGATCAGTCGTTTAATTTAATTTCGACTTTAGCAAAGAACACTTTCGCAATTTCCTGTAAGGACAGTCACATTTTTCATTGGCTAATAGCATGTTTTTCTTTAAGGTAATAATGCTGTTTGTTTGTTCATAAATGAATGTTTATGTAGAGTAAACCCTTATGTATGCAATATTTTAAAATTATGATGATCATTTCATGTTAATCTATTTAATACAACTTTGCTCTCTTCTTCAACTGATAGTAGAAATAATCTCAATGTGTATAAATACCAGTTAGTTGTTCTTTATACTAGTTCACTGATTTAGCATTTGGCCACGATTTCGTGGATTGTTTTGCTTGAAGAGACTGTTCAATAATTTTAGCTTCATACTTAATTTGCAAGTATGGACACATTGCAGTATTTGTCTGAATAATGCTGCATAAAATTTCCTGTAGAACATGTGACTAACACTTCACAAAATTTTGCAGTGTAGTAATTCATTACAAAATTTCTATAGTTATATTATTTGCTTTTTAACTTGGGTAATGAGGTTTTATTTACAACCATTTAAGTCTGTCAACACTTTAAATTTTTTACTGCATTCACAAGATATATTTTCTTTTTATACACACACACACACACATACATTCTGATGCATCATTTTGATATATGTGTGTGTAAACTAGAAATCATAGTTATTTGTAAAGTGCATAAATAAATTAGAAAGTAAAATAAAAAATAAAAACAAGATAATGTTAATGTGGTAAGTGAAGTGCTAAGAGGACTTGATAAGATGTTGCCATTCTGAAAATTAATTTTGAGTAGATGAATTCAATTTTACTTTTAAAAGGTATTTATACAACCATGCTTTATTTTAATGAAATTGTTGTATAATTTTAATGTGCATGAATTTATTGTGGGCATTTTTCTGTGATGTAGTTTATTAATACAGTACAAAATCCTAAATCTGGATGTCCAATATCTGGACCTCAAAACCACAACCCAAAAAATAAATGAATAAATAAAAAAAAAAATTAAAATTCTTCCCTCCTCATAAATTCTAGGAATGGAGAATGTTATATGGCAATCTCATAATCGTGAACAAAAGAGAAATAATATTGCAGATTTTGCAAATTTTCAAAAGTTAATTAATACTTAAAAACGTGGTGCAGATGTGATAACTCCATAAAAGTTATCAAGTGGTCCATAAATTTGATCCCCCCCCCGCGTCTGAGATTCCTGCATGTTAGTTTGAAGCACTTGCTGGCTAAGGGAGTTACACTGTAGCCGATAAAAATACATTGATTGATGTTGTGGTACTGCTGGTCAAGCTTACACTTTCAAAAATTTTGCAGCATCATCGCCCTGTTTGGGGATTAAGCAAACGATAAGTGAGCACTAATGTTTCCATGTTGACATATTAACTTAATATATGATGACTGAAGATGTAAATAGATTGATGATGTAAAATCTGACATCATTGACATCTTGATGATTCTGGATTTCAGATTTTGTATTGTAATGGAGATTTGATATTTTTAATTATATATTCTGCAGCATATGGTCTTATTTTTTTTTTATATAGAAAATTCTCTAATCCTGGTTCAGTATTTCTTCATGCAAGTAAAGTTCATGCACCATTATGCAATGATGACATGATCTGTCAATGGGAAGGCTGTGATTCTATGAAAAGAAGGCGGTTTTCATTACTTACTCATTTACAGGTAATTAATTCAGTAACTATATGAATAAGCAAGTAACCACAGTTTCACATACAAAAATTAATTTTGAGCTGTAAAAGAGTATTCTTACATTAATGTAAACATATATATTCACAATGCACTTATGACTGCATTTGAAAAATTGCTCTTAAGCCTGGAATTTCTTCATAGGTAATAAAGATTTAAATTTTGCTTTCTCTCTTCTTGTCTGAGCTCTCAGTGATTTATTTAAAGTAAATCTCTCATTTGTATATTTAAGTATTTTATAGCCAGGTCTTCAGAAATCTTGAATGTGTGTATGCATAAAAAGAATCTGTATTTTGTGTTAAAGAGGAGTGATGAGATAGTAAATGTTAGTATTAACAAGTGGGTGGTTATTAGTTACAGGCAACATAAATTTTAAAAATGAACAACCCCCCTTAGTGACATGACCACCTTTAATTAAAATTGTTTTCCTTTCTTTCTTTAATGATGTAAATATCATCTTTGTGAATGGAAGTTTATGAAAAGAGAGACTAAAATAAGGGATTATATAAAGTTAACTGTAAAAGTACAGATCTTGATGAGGAGCTGCACTTAAAGGGGTATAGCTGCTGTATTTTTCAGATACAGGCATGGTTTTCCCCTCCCTTCCCAAGTTTCTCTACTTTATTTGAGTAGTGCTACATGGATATTGCAAAACGTAGGTTGTTCACGACAAGTTCACTTCCATTTACTGGATAGTTTAGCTGCGTATGTTAATATTTTACCTCTGTACTTAATTATCAGCCAATTGCCCTTGAAAGTCTTTTGAGTACTTTTAAATAAAGGGTTATTGGAATTAATGCATCTGATCTTTTCAGTTAATCAGTTTTTTCACACTTTGCAATTTTTTTATGATTTTGTTTTAATTTTTTGTATGTTTTAAAGTGGCTTGAAAGGTATCACTTTCATACCTCAAATTCATATTTATCATTAGCAAATAATGTTGGTAATTTTTTTCTAAACCATGGAAAATGTTGGTGAAGATTTTAGTTAATATATTAGAGCGGTTTTTGTTCATAAATGTGGAAATATCTGTAATTTTGTAGCTGATGATATGCAAGTAAACAGTCAAAAACTGCAAAGTTGTACCTTAAGAATTTTCCTTATTTTTCATAGTTTCTAACTGCTGTTTTCAGCTGAATTATTTGGCAAATATTAATTTTCATGATGATAAATATCATTTCTGTAATCACTAATTTTCCTTATGCATTAAAATTTTTTTGCCAGTAAATATTTCCAATTCTATGCCTTAATTAAGGCTTGTCATATTGACAAAGTAGTTTTCTTATGGGATAACTGCTCGGACGCTTGAAATATTCAGATGGTTGCTGGTACTAGTTTTATTTTTTAAATTATAGTTAATGATTTTATAAAATTAAGTTTCTATACATTTTTGTGTAGCTTATATATTTATTTGTTTAATAAATTGTGTTCTTTTTGTAATACTTTTAAATTCATGTTGCTTTTATTTTTTAATTATTGAGTTCTTAATATGCAGGCTGCATGTCGTTTTAAGTCAAATCCTTTCTTTTCAATTTTAAATAAGTACTTCGCAATGACCTGAATATTAGATGACGAAACGTCTTAAAATCTTTATTTTATGTTTGTATCTGCAGGACTGGCATTGTAATGAAAGAGTTCTGCATACACAAGCTTTGCGGAGGAAGCAGTTATCCCAGCAGGGCAAAACGTCCATAGCACCACCTCAAATGCCTCCCCCACATCCTGGTTATGCTCCTGATGCTGCTTTGTTAGCAATAAGGAGGCATGCCCTTCAATATATCAATCCCAAGGAACTTTCAGTGAGTCTTTTTAGTTGACATGTTCAGTATAATTTTGTGCACTTTTGTATATTTAAGTTATTTAGTCATATTTCAAAACATTTTATGTGTAAGAAATGGTAGTTTTTTATTTCTGCAACTACATAATAATTGACTTTACTCTCTTTAAGTCACTTTAGTATCTTACAACATTTTGAAGAATATTTTTTAAGTAGAACATTTTACATGGAAGCAGTGAACTGTTATATGAAAATGATTGCAACAGTCAGTTGGCTAGATCTATCATTTGATATTAAAAAGCCATTTTTTGATGAGTCGTCCATGCATAGCTTGTTTTGTGATAGTGTTAAATTACAAGTTGGGGTATAAGACTCTTGGAATAGAAATTCCAAATTATTCAATTTTATTTAGGATTTGGCATAACTAATGGCTCAATAACCTGGAGTTGATGGCTAGGACTATAAAACATAAGGGACTATAACACAGATTTTCATGGAAGTAATAGCATTATTAAAAACAGAAAATAATTAATTACAGATATAAAGAATCATCTACTTTCTACTACAAACTGAAACAAAACTGCAATTATCAGCAAACCTATCCATAATAATAGTTTGAAAATTTGAAAAATAAGGGAAATGGCTAGCCCATATTGCATAAGAACTTCTAGTCACTTTTGTATTTGGACAGCCATTCTTAGGAATGGAATGCTGCAGCAGCAGATGTTAAATACTGTAATAGTATACTTATAAAGCCATTCTAAAATATATATAATTAATATCGTTAACCATTAGATGTTAATTTTCATTATTTTGTTAATTTCAAACGAGCTGATTTTATTGGTGTAAATTGTGAATCTTTCAAATATTCTGCAGGTATAACAGCACTTTTAGGTCATTGCAAATGCCCATGGAAAGTAAACAGCAGAAATTTGTTTGGTGCATGATGTCCACAGTAAATTTGGGCAAGATTGCTGAAATATGATTGGTTTTGATGTACTGTAATCCTCATTAAGTTTTTTGAATGGGATTAGTTATTACAATGTGTATGCCAAAACAAGTAATACTTAAGATTTATTTTGAATACAGACTGAAGAGTATAGAGTCTTAAATAGTAATTTTTAATAAGCAACCAGCCGTACAGAGTAAGTATTTTGGTTAAATTACCACAGGAAGATGCTTATTTCGTCATTGACCTCAGTCAGTACTTTTTTTAATGACCATTTCATTTTAACCACATGTATAAAGAGCCCTCATCTAAAGGGTGTATTTTGAATCACTTTTCACCACAGTGATCAGTCATTATAATGTTCTTTTTTCATTGGACAAGGGAAGCAAGCAGTATAACAAGTAACCCCCCCCAAAACTAACACTTAATGGTAAATTGAAAAAATAAGAACAACAACATACAGCTTCAAACTAATAAACATAATAATCATCACTCGTAAGTACTGGGTTAAACATTGTAATTCTGAATCAAAGCAGTAGTCCAACATATAAGAAACACAGCAACAGAAAAATTTTCCGATTTCTGACTCCTCAAAGAAGTTAATATTGATTTCATTTTTTGATATTTGTGGGATAGTGCTGCAACAATGAAAATTATTATGCTAATATTTTTGAAGTTCTGGCATTTAACTGGCAGCACACACACACAAAAATAAATAAATGTAATTGGACACATGAACAGCTTCATGAAGAATTGTTTCTGCTTTGGGATAATGCTAGACTATTGATGTCGTGCAATACGTTAGTGGCTAGTCTCTAAATCAGTGGTTCTGAAACTTTTTTGAGATTGTACCCTTAGACGACTAAGAATTGTAGCTTATTCCTTAGATAAAATTTCCATAAATATCAAGTTATAAAATTATTTCGGTATTTCTTTAAATTATTCAGGCTATTTTTAATTTAATAGAAAATATATTTTTAATAATTTATTTTAAATAGTACAAAGGAGGCTCGCATCCCACAAACAGGCTGGCTGCATGGGCGTTTTCATGTTTTTCCCCATGTGTAATGCGAATATGAGCCAGTTTTCCTTAGGAAGTCCTAAAACGCATTCCTTCCCTTGGGCAAATAGCCCTCGAGGCTTTGCTGTAATCTTATAAAACCAAACCCCCCCCCAAAAAAAGTACAAAGGAATCCTGCTTTTACTGAGCTAACACTATCTCTTACTTAGGTAAAGATTCTTTCCCTCACTATATTTTAGATTATTCAGCTTTTTATATCATTTTTAAAAATTTTTTTAGGGATGTAAATTAACCTCAGTTTCAGTGGAATCTTTTTTTTATGCTTTACTGTTTTAGCATAGCCTTTTATTTCTTCTACATTCCAAACTTTTAGTAATTTCAATCTGTGCATAGTCCTTCAGCTCAAAAGGGAAAATTCTTTTAGAAAATTATCGTTTAAAAACATACAATGATATAATTCCCCCCTTGCATGGATTAAATAACTTATTGCCCACCCACAGCTGAGTGGTAAACTCATTGAACACTGATAATTTATAATTGAATTGTTAGTTAAAATCATAGGGAAGAGGAATTATAGCCGTAACCAGAGTAACTGAGATCGTAATTTTCTCCAGCATTAAAATTCTTTCGAAACTTCCAACCGCAACTTAAAGTTACATAGTTAGTGCTTCTTCAGAATAGCGTCTGTGCAAGTGTAAGAAAGGAGCTTAACAGTAATAACATAAAAAGTAATAATTTGCATTGAATGAATATTTACAGAATTAAAAGTGAGATAAAGCATGTTTCGTCCTGATAGTTTGTCGATCACAAAATGATGTATTTGAACCAGTTCTTAAAATTACATAAAGCTATGCTGGCATGAAATGGAGAGATCTGCAGGGAGAAGGTGAAGGATAAATTTAAAACCAGTCGAAGAAAAAGAAGCAGTAAAAGAATTTGAGATTTGAAAATCAGCCAAAGGGATATGAGATTAATACATTTTTTCTGAAATCGTAAAAGTATCGAAACTTAATAAAATTATAATGAAAGAATTTTAAAGAAAATGACAATGGGGACATTATAAGAATGTATATATTGACAGATGTATATAAATATTAAATTAAATTCACAGTTATCATGCAGTTAAAAAAACCATGATTAATTTCATTTGTATTGGAGCTTTCCAAGTTCTTGCTGATGAAGCAGACAGACTGTTTACAAGAATTCTGATAAAATTCAGTATACTGGTGTAATTTGAAGTATGCGAATTTAATGTTTGGTTTTTAATTTGTTACTGGCACTCTCTACTTAAGATTAGGATCAAAAATAAATATAACTAGACCTTAAGTAAAACATGGAAGAGAAGCGACTATGTAAGCTGTAAGTACCAAAATGCAATGCAGGTGTGTTAAGAGATGGGAAGTTAATGATTTGGTTGATTAACAATTTTACTGCTCAGGAACTTACCGACCCATATTATTAATTTCACATTATTAATGATTGTTCTGTTTCATCTTATTTCTGTATTTCATTATCAATTGTTGAAGAAATCTTTTTTATTCTATTTTCTGTACTAGGAAGAAAAAGAGAGTGCGCTTACAAAAAGCATTCGTCTAACAAGTGCCCTCATCCTGAGAAACTTGGTAACTCACAGTTCTTTAGCAAGAACGTAAGTTTCAAATTTTCACAATCCTTACGCAGCAAATATTAAAATATTTTTTAATTTGTCAGCTAGCTGTTGATATCTTACAATGTATATGTAACACAGATAACTTATTTTAAAAAAATGAATACAAGACAATAATTTAAAGAAACATTGTTTCAGAGGAGAAAAAAATTAAATAATTCTCTGCTTTGTTTGAAATGTAACTTTACATGACATTTATGGAATAGATTTTTAAAAGCATTAAAATATATATTGTCTGTGCTTATTCTAATTATTTGTTATATTTTCCTTGCAGTTACGTCAGGAGATTTGAGCCAGAATTAGCGTACTTAGCCATGTCTCCTGTTGAGTCTGCTAGAACAATAGCACAGTGCCTCTCCCAATTATCTAGGCCTCATGATTGAAAGCCTAGTAACAGCACTTTTCCTCCTTGTGCCATGCAGTCTTTCTTCTATTTGGTAAAAGGAAGATGTTAGTTCATTGCTACTTGATGTAGATAGTCTCTTCTACAACACGTTTCTGCAACAAATTTGGCATATCATGCAGATGCTATGATGACTGGAACTGCCAAGAAGAGGCATAGTTTGCAAATGATCCTCTCACAGAGTATTTAAAATTGTATCATTGTATTTAAAACACTTCATGTTGTATACAAGACTTTTCCTATATTTTGAGTTGAAATGCCTGTGGGCTTTAAAGTGAATTTTATATAGACTTACTGAAAGATTCTTATTGTTGATTATATGAGAGGTGTACCAAATCAAATTTGCTTGGTGAGAACAATGTTTTTAAACATTTAAAATGTATTCAGGACCAAAAATCTAGGCAAATCACAACATAGTTGTTGATTGTAAAAGACATGTTTTAAGAACTATTTAATTTGTACTGATCTTGCACTTAAAAAGGTCAGGTGTATTTAAATGATTTTAGGTGCTTTTCTTGTACCATGTACATTATAAGTGAGCAAATTGCCATCAGTTATAGAGCGAAAATTTCACCTTGTGAATATCATCCTGTAACAGAAAAGAAAAGTCATCTTGCTTAAGCCATTATTCAAGGAATATCCAAATTCTGGCATTCCATAATGTTCGTACTTCATGTTTCAGTATTTAATTTTTATTTTTTTAGATACTTATGCTCTACCTGACTTATATTTATTGATATGTTTGAAAGATCTATTATTGCTTCATGCTAATTTTCTTCAACATAGCAACTTCCATTTTTGTGTTTTGTTCATTGTCAGATCATTTTTGATAATGCGTCCTGAAAATTCAAACCTGGCTTTTTCAGTGGGCTTTCACAGCAAATCATTGTATCTATTTAAAAACACTTGTTCATGAGAACTATGCATTTTATGATTGTCATTTTTTATGGAGCTGAAAGAAATGCAGCTTGTCTGTTTTAATGTGTAATGTTCAACAATAAATGATATCCTTAGGAGTTTCTTGTACATATTTTCCTTTTTGTATTCTATGCAAAATTACACTTAATGCATTGATTTCCCACGTGTTTCTACACTATTTTGTCTTTCGGATCTCAAAATTATTTTTAATTGTATTGATAAGTTTTTTTATGTACGCATTTATTTTATATGCAATTATGAAAATTTTATTTCCTGCAGATAACTATTGTTGAAAACTATGAATCTGGAAAATTAAGATTTGCATACTATTAAAAATGTGTATTCAGGTGTTGAACTACAATAGCATATATATAATTACTAAATGAAAAACAAATTGAGAAATAGTGTGCAAGTGACTTAAATAATTGTGTATATTTTATATATTAGGCAACACATAGAAAGGTGTAAGGTGGGGTATTGCTATCTTGTTAATCCCCTCCCTAGGTGGTACTGACTCTTTATTTATTACCAAACCAAAGAAAAATAACGGAGTAATTTTTATGTTCACATTTTATTCTTATTTCTTAATTTGCAAAGACTGAAAATGTCAACTTTATAATTGCAGTCTTTATGATATTGAAATCTATAGACTTTAGGAGTGAGTTAAACATGCATTTAAAAATGTTTCTGTAACAGCAGGGAAAGTATTACTGAAGTTTCTGATTATTTCCTATTGTAGACATAGTTATTCATTTGGAGAATTTAATTTATATGGAAAATTAATGAAACTTCTTTGAGTCAAAAACGCTTTAATTTGCAGTAAAAGTATTTCCCGATTGAACTGATATGATTTTAACACTATCAAAAATGTCTTTTATTTTAGAATTCATTTTGTCATTAAAAGAAATTCCTATATGAACACTTTGACAATTTCTTAATTATTCATTTGATCTAAGTCTGCAATTCTGGCTCTCTAATTGTGGAATTGTTATCTATACATTATTTATGTTTGAGTTGCTAGGTTATTTCGAGTATGAAAAGTTTCTGGGTAAAAGTATATGCTGACAGACGAGGTTTGAAATGAAATCTTTGAGCTGGCCAAGTTTTATTCATGTGTATCAAAGTAGTACATTGTGATTTAGTACTAAATATATTAAAATACTCCATGTCCTTATTTATTATTGTAATTGTAGGAAATGTGCATTTTAAAAAATGTCTTGTTTGATATTTATACTTTAAAAAATATATATTCTTCCAAGACATTTTTTGTAACCTTTTTCTTTTCTATGTTTATATTGTTTGCGTTTATTCCTAAATGAAGGCTAAATTATTGTAGAAATCATTTAATACAAAAATATTTTACATTGAAAAAAGCATAGGAAAAATATCCAGTAATTTTTTTTAATGTATGTAGCTTGCACTTTCTTTTGAATCAAATTCAAGATCAGTTACCTTGAAAAACATTTATGTTTCTTTGCCATAAAGCACTGGCCAACTGAAATAGAGGATTTGTATTGACCTTAATTTACCAGTATTCAAAACTTGCAGCTATTCCAAATTCACATACATTCTATATCATTCCAAATTCACATACATTCCAGTCAAGAATTACTCTATATCAGCGATTCTCAACCCGTGGTATGCAAGAGAAAAACAGGTAGAAACGAAGTATAATTCAAAAATCTTATGAAGGAAAAGAACAGTTGATAGAAATTTTTTGTGATTGAACTGATGATTTGAAAAATAACACACTTGTTAACTTTAGGCTGAACTGGAAAAAGAAAAAATTAAAAGGCATTTGAAGAAAGCTATTAAATTTTTATTTCCTTTTTACACAACCCATTTGTGTAAACAAGGATTTTCTTCCATGTTAAATTTGAAAATTCAAAAATACAGAACAAAAATAAAAGTGGATCGTAATTTACGGTTAAAGCTAAGTGAAATATGATCAGACATAAAGAAATTGATCTCTCTTAAACAGACCCGGATTTCACAATAAATTTTTCAATTAAAAGTATTATAACTTAAATGTTGATAATTAAGATGGTAACAAATTTTTAATCTAATATTTTTTATGTGAGCATATTTTAATAGCCATCAGGTTGTGCAAATGGCAATATATATTTTTTTGATATTTCTATTGAGATATTGAAAAGTCATCATTGTTAAATGTAGTAGTAGTACTAAAGTTTTTCTTCTTTCTTTCTTTCTTTTTTTTTCTTTTCCTTTTTCTAGTTAGTTTCTCTGAGGATTGAGAACTGCTGCTCTATATTAATAGTATTTGACTGGAAGTAAGTGTAGGTGTAAATGATGTGCATTAGATGCTGACAACAGTATCAAAGGAAGACAGAATACCGAGAGTAATATTTTTATATACACTAACATATTTAAATATTTCTGGTGTGAAAGCATATGCAGTGCAAAAGAAGGAATGTTAATGGACCCAGCCTTCTCCAGTATACTTTTGTCTTCCTTTTCAAAAATAAAATAAACTAGGAGAAAACAAATACCTTAAATATTTGTATAATGAGGATATTAGCACAATGAACACAGCAGTTTCATAATTATACTGTAAAAATTACTTTTAAAATGTCAAGACTCAATAAAATTGGCTAGCTTTATAACTTGCTCAAAAAAATTTCCTGTAAGGAACATGAATTATTTATCCAGTTTTAAAAATGTAACTTAAAAAAAATGGCAGTATTTAAATACTGTACTTCATTTTAATCTTGGTAAAGAGTTATTTAGATTACTACAGAAGTTCTGATGAATTCAGTTGAAAGAAGGTAGCACTGTCTCAGTATATAAATGTTTATAAATGTTAACCATACTGTATAAATGAAATAGAACCCTACATCAGCACTTAATGGGTGGTGTCATTTATATAATGTATTGTTAGGCTACATTTAATCAAAATACGTGGAAATAGATAAATTTTGTGCCCATTATATTCAGTAGTTATGTTTTGAAATACATTGTCCATGCTGTATTAAATTTTGTAATGGATTATTTGATTACAAAAAAGCATGCTAGGGCTCTCTGCATCAGGGAAAAATAAATTTCCAAAGGATTTTTTTTATTTTTGATTAAATCGCATAAAGGAAATAAAATGCATCTAATTACATACTAAATTACATTTTTACTTTTATTGTAATTATCATTATTTAACTATTGAACCAGTTTCACCTAAATGAAGTTTGAAAATCATAGGGAGAAAATAAACAATATTCTAATTTAAATGCCTGACTATTCGTAAAAGTAAGTAGATTACAAGATCTTTCCATTTAGAAGTCTAGAAAAACCTTGTAATATCTCATAAACAATTATAAGTTACCATTTGAAATCTTTTTTCTAGTACACCATCGATGTCAGTTACAGTCTCTTGGAAAATTTATCATAGAATGGCAGGAATTCATTAGGGACGCATTGCAAATGTTATCTAGAGTGCGAGTTCTGATGGGATGTAAGAAACGCAAGACTGTATTTACAAAAAGTTTTTTTTTCCCCAATAAATTCTTGAAAACTTATGCATACATTCTACATAATGAATGCCTTTGGTCAGACACAAATCGTAAAAGGTCAATAGGAGTTTTCTTTTTGTTGTAGAAAATTGTCTTTTTTTTTTTTTTTTTTTATTGTCATTGTCTGGAAACTGATAGAAGCAAGGAAATACTTTATATGTTTCGTTTTTCCAACTTGATGTGCTGTTGTGGTCGCCAAGTAATGAAGGCAACAAAGTATAAATAATGTTGATACTTATGGAACAATTTTATGAAATTGACTATTTACAATTATTTACTCTTTCCAAGGACTTAAACATATTTTAAATCCGCCCATCAATCTACTTTTAAACAACATTGTTTCTTCTTTTTAGGAAAATTGTCACTATACAAATGGTTTGAAATTAAAATTATGATAATGATATTTCCATTTTAAAAACGATTTTTTAAATAAGTGTAAATTTAAACTATTGCTTTTAATATTACTGTTAGATAAAATTATTAATATTTGAGTATTTTTAGAATTCTTAATGCATTTGTAATCCTACATCACTCCCCCATCAGTAACTAAGTTATGTTCAACAATTTTATCTGGTAGGAGTTATATCAGTCTCTAAATATGACTGGAAATTATAAGAAGTTCCTAAAAGGTGATTTTTTTATTTTTGATTAAATCAATAGAATTAAAAGTATTATAACTTAAAAGAATAACAATAAAGAAATACTGCTGAAATCACCTTCTTCATTTTCGTTTGTAAGGATAAAGCCTGGTTTTAATCTATCAATTGTTACATCGACTTTTTTTTCCTTTTATTTCAGTAGTGAAATATTTTGGTGTCTGTTCAGTCACCATAAATGGTCCTTTATTAAGGAGGTTCGAATTATTTTCTTGCTCTGTCTGCTCTCAGAAATATGCGAGAGGTCATGAACGAAAACATTTTGTGATGTGAAGGTCTTGGTGTGATGAACTTATCTGCTTTTTAAGATTATTTATGAATGCTTCTGGTGTATGAATGGAACTTTCTGTGAAAAATTCACCAAATAGTTTTATAGGTTAAACCATTTCTGCTATTGTATGATTAGAATCTTCTTATATTGCAGATCCTAATCCTAAGAGGACAGTTGGTAAAGTTTCACTCCAGGCTAGGTAGTTATGAGCTTTTAATGCTGCTTTGAGTGACCTGTGAAGTCTTTCTATTTAACCATTGCACTGTGGATGGAAGGCTGTTTATAATTAAGCTTGATGCCACAGATTCTTGATAAGATCTTAAATATTTCAGATGAAAATTGTGCTTTAACTTCTGTTACTATTAATAGGATGTTCCAAATCTTGTAATCCAATTGTTGTAGCAAGCTTTGGTGATAGTTTCTGCTGATATATTATTTAACGGAATTACTTCTACCCAATTTGTAAATCTATCTATGCAAGTCAGACAATAAACATTTCCATTTGATGGGGTAATGGCCCATTTATGTCAATATGAATTGTTTGAAATCTTTCAGTAGGTTCCTGATAGTTTCCGAAAATTGATTTTGTCTGGTGAGAAACTTTGTTATTTGACAGGAAATACATGCTCAAGCCCATTGTTGTATGTGATTTTTTATGTTTGGCCAAATGAATTTTGAACTTATAAGCTTTACGAATGATTTTATTCCTGGATGTGAAAAACCGTGAAAATGAATAAATATTTTCATTCGTTATTTCTTCGGTATATATGACCTAATTATTGTGGTTGAAGTGTCGCACCATAAATATATTTTTGAAGGTAACGGATATTGTTTAAATTTTAATGAAGTTGAATTTTGTAAATTTTTTAATTCTTCATCATCAGTTTGGCTTTTTGCTATTTCATTATAATTAATTTCTGTTATTTATTCTATACTTGATAATGCGTTAGCTATTATTTTATTTTCACCTTTAATATGTTTGATTTCTGTAGTAAACTGAAATATATTGTAATTGTCTGGGTGAAGTTTTTTGTGGATTTTGTTGAAAGGCCTGCAGCATAGGTTTGTGGTCGGTAAATACAGTAAAATTTCTTCCTTCTAAAAGGTGTTTGAAATGTTTTATAGACATGTAAATTCCAAGTTATTCATGATCGTATGTGCTATAATTTTGCTGTGCAGTATTGAGTATTTTAGAAAAGCATGCTATTGGCTTCCATCCATGTTTGTCGTAATTTTGTAAAACTGATCCAATAGCTGAATCTGAAGCGTTTGCAAACAATACTATTCAGGATTCAAATAGGATAGCAATGCAGCATTAGCAAGATCGTGCTTACACTGTGCAGATTGTTTTAATGCCTCTTCTCTCCACTGAATTTTTCTTTTGTCTTTTTTTTATTGAACCTTTCAGATAGTCATGTAAAATAGCTTGGGTTTTTGTAATGTGTTAAGTAATGATGATAAAAGTTGTTCATGCCAAGAAATGTTCTTGGTTCATGGATGGTTTTGGGTGTTTTTTAATTCAATATAGCTTCTACATTTTGAAGTAATAGGTGAGAACCTTCGGGTGTAATCAAATACCTTAAAAATTCTACATTTTTTTCCCCAAAAGTTGATTTTGACAAATTTATTCTTAAGCCATATTTGTTTAGTCATTCAAAAACTAGAATCAGATTTTTTTATGCTCTTCTTCATTAGATGGTGCGATCAATACGCCATCTAAATAACCAAAAAGCTAATTTAAATCTCTAAAAATTTTATGGATGAATCTTTGAAATGTTGAAGGTACATTTTTCAAACCAAAACTCATAACATTAAATTCATACAAGCCAAATGGGGTTATTATCGCAGTCTTATCTCTATCTTCATCTGCTATTGGTATTTGATAATATGCTTTAAAGATCAATTTTAGAAAAAAAGAATTGTCTTTTAAGATGTGAAAATCTTCAGTTCTTGGTATCGGGTATCTATTGGGCAATGTTCAGAAATTTAACTTCCTATAATCTCTGCACGGTAGATATGAGCCAATTTTCTTCATTACATATGTAATGGACTTGACCATTGTGAGTTAGAAGGACGAATTCTTTCATTATTTAGCATGAGTTTAAATTCTTTCTTAGCTATTTCTAGGCGTTTCGAATCAAGTTGGCGAGCTTTGAAATGTACAAATTGACCTTCAGTTACTATATAGTATTTGACGTCATGCTGTGTATTTGAAATTAGTAAGTTTGGCTTAAGTATGTCAGGATATTTAGAAAACTTTGAATATTTATTTGACTTGTATTTAATGTGCTTATAATATTACTTAAAGATATTGGAGAAATATCACCTTTAATGCAAAGTTTGGTTTCTCCAGCAATCAATTGTTTTTTGTGCAGGTCAATAAGTAAATTGAAATTTGTTTGAAAGAATTGGCTCCTAATATTCCTTTGCTTACTTTTGCTTTTTTAAAGAGAAACTGGAAATCTTTTCTTAATCATAAGTCAAGATTAAGAATTTCAGTTCCATAAGTTTCAATTTCTGAACCATTTGTGCCATATAATTTAAACTTGGAAAAGTTTTTATTTGTAGGTGATGCTGGAATTATGCTGACATTAGCCTGACTATCAGGAATGAATGGTGAATTCTCTTTTTTATCTTTTAAAAATAAAAGAAATATGCGACAATCTTTTATGTTTGCAGGAGAGCTTGTCGCCAAAGCTACTGCAACATCTAGTTTTCCTGATTTACATTTATTTGTTTTTTCGATCGACATGGTTCTTGAGTGACATTAATTTTCCAAATTTTAAGTGAAAATAACAATATGTTCCATTAACGTTGTAAGGTGTTCTAGATCGATTGTGTGAGCGAGGGTTATATTTCACTCTTAATCTGACTTTTTTTTTCCTTTTCCTTTTTTTTTCTTTTAAGAACTTAATTTTGCCATTTGTTGTTCCCAAAACTGAGTTCTGTTCAACAATTCATCATGTGTTGCTTTTCTAATTTGGACAGTTTCCTCTGTGGGTTTATGCACATCAAATATTTCTGTAATTGATTCAAATCTTTGATTTTTATCTTCCATTATAGCAGGTTTTGAAGTACCTTCTTCGCTCACTGACGGTATATCTTTCATTGTTTCTAGTAATTTTTCAAGCCACAAAGTTTTAATCAGATTTTCTGATATGTCAATTGTAGCAAGGAATCTTAATTTTTGCAATAGTTCTCTTGGTTTCAATTTTCTCAGCTCAATGCTGGTAATTAAATTCTTTATTTGGACATGTTCATTTTCTTTAAATAGATTTAAAAAGTATATTTTTAGCATCTGTAAATTTGTCACTATTGCTGTTGACATATATTCTCTATGATATAATATGTCACTATCGCTGTTTGACATGTATCCCATATGTTTTCTATATATTTAGGTTCTAATTGTGAAACTAAGCAATTAAACTTAATTTCTTCAGCTTTTATATGCAAAATTTTAAATTGTGCTTCAATTTGAAAAAAACAGATTTCTGGTTTATTGCTCCAGAAAGGAGTTTCATCTGTTTTGCGGCATCTTTTGTGTTCTCCTGGTCACCAATTTTGTGCTTACCACCAAGTAATGATGACACACAAAGTATAAAACCATGTTGATACTAATGGAACAATTTTATTAAAGTAAATATTTACAATTATTTACTCTGTCCGAGGGCTTAAGCATATTTTAAATCCATCCATCAACTTATTTCTTATAAACAATGTAGTTTTTTTTTTTTTAGGAAAATTGTCACCATAGCAACCGTTTGAAATTAAATTTCCGATAATGATATTTTTCTTTAGTTAAATTTTAAAAACGATTTTTTTAATAAGCGTAAATTTAAATTATTGCTTTTAATATTACTGTTAGGTAAAATTATTAATATTTAAGCATTTTTAGAATTCTTAATACGTTTGTACTCCTACACTGTGACAGCCATGTATGGGTAAGCATTCTCAGGAAGTCCTTCACAAGCGTCCACAAACCATAAATGTTATATTCCTCTTGATAGCGCAAATCTTGTGATATACTTATTGTCACAGTATTTTGAAGTTATCTGTTAATTATTCCAAATTGTCAGAGTACGAAAAATACATGTTGCTCGGGGCTTAATGATTCTATGCTAGTATTGGTTAGTGATGCCAAAGAATGTGCACGTAATGAAGGAAAGCTTCCACAGATGTGGTGTAAACCAGTTTGACTACACTAGGCATTCAAACGTGGAATGGCTTCTTTGTTAGGTGAAAGAGTCCAACATTTATAGGAATGATTGGGAGGGAAGAAGAATGAAGGTATGTTATTTCTTGTGTGTTATTCAAAGAGAGGTGGATCTGCTTTGACACCAGTTTGATAGGTATTTCACAGACGTGCATAAAACTGGAAGGACAGCCCCTGGAAGTAAACTTGAAGTAAATTATTCCGTGTGCGCTTTAATAGAACCACTGCTGCTTTGGTGAATCTTTCATTTTTAACTTACCCGTTCTTTAGTGAAGCTGTTCCAAAGAACTTGTAGGATTAAGAACGAAAGCTTTGCCAAAGCAGGACTAGCTTCGTCAGACCATAGAGAGAAAAAGATACCTGAAGTTTGTTACAGAGGCTATCCGTCCAGCCTTAATACCTTTTTGCACATGCGTGAAATGCCTGTCGAAGGTCACGTTTGTCAAGCGTTCAAACTTCTGTGACGCCATTTTTCCCCACCGTACCAATGTAAATCAAATCGGCGATCCGTGCAAGTAGATTCATTATTGGAATTATGTATTTTGGGTAATAAAATCCGAGTTTAAGTTATTGCGAAAAGTTTTGTCTAAGAACGAATACTGTAAGTTCTTTGGCTTTATACCGTATTCCTCAGTTTCCTGTATGCCTGGTGATTTTACAACGATAGTTTGTCCTTCCATAATTTAGCGGCGCAGTTGTCAAATTGGTTTACATTACATCAATGGAAGCTTTCCTTCTTGACCTGTACGTTCTTTGATTGTTCTACGTTGGCAGTGGTTAGTGACACTGAGTGAAGGGCGCAAGTTCGAATCCCAGAGAAGGCAGAGATGTTTCTAAGCCTATATTGTCTGTCCGTTAAGGAGGCACACAAAATACACGGCAAGCTGAAATCCTTTCAAGAGACTAATTGTGGAGGAAGCGGAGTGGGAGACCTTTGGGCAGCCTCTAGAGTGCTTTCACTCAGAATTTCATCCTGGGACGGAAGCTTAGCAGTTAGCAAGGCCAGGTTATGCCTCGATGTATGGTACACAGAAGCGAACTGCGAACAGGTTTCAGCTTTGCTTCAACCTGTACATGTACTACTAGTGTAGTGATACCACCTTTTGTAGGCGATACCATACACAGACGTAATTATTCTTTTTTGCAGTGGGATGCCATCTCTGAAGGAAGAATCTCCATCTAATGAGAATTCTCCTAAATGCCATGTTGTTGTATTCCGTTGTTTAATAATAGTGGACTGTATGAAGATTTGCTACATTGCCGGAGATGTACTTTAATAACTTCAGAGTCGTTATGTTGACCGAATCTCTTTATTGTCTTTAAACATCACGTTGGCTGAGGAACGGCGTCAGAACACGGCAAACCTCTAGTTTCGGAAGCGCAACTCAGAAGAAACTCTGCCTCGTTGGAACTCCAATAATTCCCAGCACCAATTGAAGTGCCAAGCGCGGGCTTAAAAACACTAGCAAATTTGCGTTTGCGCCGCTCCTCATTTCAACAACAGAAATACAATTTGCATAATAACAAACATACCCCCAGCCTTGAAGTCCCAAGGGGGGTTCAAACAATAAATTGAAAATTATCAAGCTAAATAGACCTGAAAAATAAAAATTAAAGTCTTTAAATCAGGAATTAAATGGCAAAGGGCATAGCTTCGCTATTGGTCGACCAGGATACACTTTAACAATTCTGCCTAGCTTCCAGCGTAGCGGAGGTAAATTCTCGTTCTAAATGAGAACCATATCACCAATCTTCAAATCTCGCTGTAGCTTACACCACTTGGGTCTTTGTTGTAACCTCGACAAATACTCACTACTCCATCTCTTCCAGAATTAAATAGCCTTTGCAAGTTTTTCCATCTGTCACCGTAACTCAGCTTATCTTGAATCAGGTTAGGCTCTGGAAGAGCACTTAAAGCCGCTCCTGTAAGAAAGTGATCTGGCGTTAAGGCTTCCAGGTCACTGCAATCGCTCGAAGCTGGTACCAATGGCCTAGAATTAAGACAGGATTGAATTTGGGTTATTAAAGTAAAAAATTCTTCATAAGTTAGAATAAGTGTTCCTAAACACCTCTTTAAGTGGTGTTTCATCGACTTAATCCCCGCTTCCCAAAGACCTCCAAAATGAGGTGCAGAGGGCGGATTAAACAACCACTTAATATTCTCTGAAGAAATATACCACTGAAGGTGTTCATCACGTTGAACAGTTGATAGAACTTTCCTTAGCTCTTTGTTAGCTCCTATAAAGTTCGTTGCACAATCACTATGAATTTCACACGGTTTGCCTCTACGAGCGATAAACCTCTTAAGTGTCGCAAGGAATGATTTTGTTGAAAGATCTCCGACTAATTCTAAATGTATTGCTCTAGTAGTAAAACAAATAAATAAACATATATAACATTTGAAAATTTTAGCTCCTCTACCATTGCGATATTTGACGTTAAATGGTCCTGCGAAATCAATTCCTACACGAGGAAAAGCTCTACTTTGAGTAACTCTTGAAACAGGCAAATCTGCCATTTGCTGAGTTACAGTTTGGGCTCTAAATCTACGGCAAATAACACATTGATTTAAACATTTTCTAATAATATCTCTAGCACTCACAATCCAAAATCTATGTCTTATGACAGAAATTATTTCAGTAACTGCATGAAGATATGTTTCATGATAGTGCCTAATAATCAAACGCGTAAGATTATGACTCTTAGGTAAAATCATAGGATGTTTCTGATCATTTGAAAGTCTAGCATTTCTGAGCCTTCCGCCTACACGTATTATTCCTGCAGAATCTAAGAAAGGATTTAACGGCAAAAGCTTGCTCGATGGTTTTAAAGGTTTACCCGATTTTAAACAGGATAACTCTTCTGGAAATTCATAATTTTGTACGATCCTAACGATCATAAAGGTAACTTCACGAAGTTCTTCAGTAGACAAATAATCCTTTATACGTTCTGCGGGTAACTTACTACAGTTATTCTTGAATCTTATACACCAAGCTAACACTCTGCATAGCTTTAGCCAGGATGAAAACTTAGAAAATACACTGGGTTCCTCGAACTTAAAAACATTTGAAATGAAACTCTTTCATTTCTTTTAACATAATCTCACTCTCTAATTCTACACTTAAATCTTGCTGTACATGAATTATTGGTTGGCTTAACCATTGTGGTCCCTTCATCCATAATTCGCATCTTAAAAATTCTGATGGAATCAAACCTCTGGTTCCAAAATCTGCAGGATTTTCTTTTCCAACCATATAATTCCATTGAATACCTGGAACAGCTTCCTGAATCCTTGAAACTCTGTTTGCAACAAAAGGTAGCCAACGGCGAGGTTCTGACGAAATCCATGCCAATGTAACCCGTGAGTCTGTCCACGCGTAAATATTGTTAATTGGTAGTTCAATGCATGATACCACAACATGCAAAAGGTTTGTTAAAAGTAACGCAGCACATAGCTCTAATCTAGGAAGAGACTGGGGTTTCAAGGAAGCAACTCTAGTTTTCGATGTTAAAAGGCTAACCTTGACTGAAGAATCAGCGCTGATTATTCTGAGGTAAATGACTGCACAATAAGCTTTCTCTGAGGCGTCACAAAAAGCATGAATTTCTATAATTACTGCCTTTGGACTTAAGACATACCTCGGAATTTGTCAACTTGATAGTAAGGGTAATTCTAAGTAAAATCGTTTCCACTTGAACTCTTTATCATTTATGCACTCAGAGAAATGGAATGTATCACGAGAGGGGTTCCAATAAATACCCAATACCTTCACATTTTTATCACTGGTTATTTCCAGAGAAGTACTAGGTTCTCTTAGCGACTCAGGAATCTTTTCTAAAATAATTGAACTGTTCGAAATCCACTTCCTTAAGCGGAATCCACTTCCTTAAGCGGAATCCACCTCCTTCCAACATTTCAGTCAACTGCTGAACTAAAGCTATCGCTTCCTCTTCACTTTGCGTTCCTGAAAGTAAGTCATCTACATAAAAGTCGCGAAGGGCAACCTTCGATGCCAAAGGAAATCTAGCTGTTCGTCTAATGCAAGTTGTTTCATTACTCTAGTAGACAAATATGGCGCACTGGTAGTTCCATACGCCACTGTTACCAATCTAAAAGTACTCAAAGAATCACTAGGACTATTTCTCCATACTATTCGTTGCCAGTTTGTATCTTCTGGGTGAACTCGTATTTGTCTGAACATCTTTTCCACATCGGCGCATACCGCGACTTTGTAAGTTCTGAATCGTAGAAGAATTGGAAACACCTCCTGCTGAACTCTCGGCCCAACCATCAAAAGGTCATTTAATGAAAGTCCAGAGGTTGTTCTAGCTGAAGCATCGAAGACAACTCTCAACTTAGTAGTACTACTTGATTCCTTCAACACGGCATGATGAGGCATGTAATACGCAGAATCAGTAAAAATCTCTCTCTCAAGCACTCTTTTCATATGTCTTAGCTCAAGGTATTCCCTCATGAAATCCTTATATTGTTCATAAATTTGAGGCCTTTTTAATAATGAATTCTCTATAGACTTGAACCTACGTATAGCTAACTGTCTCGAATCTGCAAGCTGGGAAGGCGAAGAATGAAAGGGTAATTTCACTACGTATACACCACTTTCGTCTCTTCCAACTGTAGATTTGAAGTAATCCTCACATGCTCTCTGCGACTTAGTAAGCAAATAAAATGTAGGTACAGCATCTAATTTCCAAAAGTTAGACAGCAACTGCTCAGTATCCGTTTGTATATTATTCACATAGATAGTGGGCTTATCCTCTGTTGAAGTATCCACACTACCTGAAATAATCCATCCTAGTTCAGAACGAGAGGCTATTGGTTTACCTTCTCCGTATTTAATCGTTTCCTCCTTCAGAAGCGGTAAAGAAACATCTACGCCTAACAGTATATCAACAGGCCCCCTCTTGTAGAATGTCGGATCCGCCAACATTAAAGCATTATATTCCTCTATGTACTGCTTATCTAAAGTAAAATGCGGCAGTTCTCCAATAATTCTATTGATGATAAATACTGGAACTGTAAATGAAACTTTAGCTGGAAAATGCGGGACAAAACTAATTTGAGCAATTCCATTAGTCTTTGTGTCCGAAGATCCTAAACATGAAATAAAAACCTTGGCATTTCTTCTCGGTAACCCTAATCTTCTTGCACACTCTTCTGTAATCAGGTTCGCTTGACTGCCAGGGTCGATCAATGCTCTACACAACTGGTATTCACCAGATGAATCTAATACTTTAATAGCAGCAGTACATAGCAAAACCTCACGCTGAAAACTAAAGTCTGATACACAAGATTTAATTACTGGACTAGAGTTCGTAAAATTCTCCTCAGACTTTGCCGATTGGGTACTAGATTCCATTATGGGAGAAAATGGCTTAGCAGTCACCTATAACTCTTGAACTATTGATAACTCTTTTAAGTGGTTCCGGCTCCTTTTGAACCCCTTCAAAATGCAGCAATGTATGATGATTTTTAAAGCATTTTTTACATTTATGACTACTTCTACACTCGAAAGCTTTATGATTTGAAACTAAACAATTAAAACACGTATTGTTTTTCTTGACAAAATTAACATGCTCCTGTACATTCAGATTTAAAAACTTATTGCATTTCAATACTGAATGACTCGCTTTACAATACGCACACCGCGTGCGAATTTCTGACGCTAATGAGGTTAATTTGTCTTTCGTAGTTTGTTTTCTAACACCTTGTTGTTTACCTGCTTGCAGAGTTCTGGCATGTGACTTTAAGAATTCTAACAGGTCATTAAGGGTTGGTATTTCCTCTCGCTTTAAAGTTCGCTCCCACCAACTTCTCGTTGAAGAATCTAATTTAAATTGTACTATAAACATCAAAATAGTATCAGCGAATTGTTCTACTTTGAAACCCAAAGTCTCAAATGAACATATACATTCCTTCACTGTATCTACGAGAGTCAATAATTGACTAGGATTTTCAGCTTGTAAACTTGTTAAACATAAGATTTTCTTTAATAATGATGAAAGTAATTCTCTCTTATTTGAAAATCTTTGACACAGTAAATTCCACGCAATTTCAAAATTCCTATCACAAATAGTTAAAGCCTGAACAATTCTCAATGCATCTCCTTTTAAAGAACATTTTAAATATTGTAAAATTTGTGCTCCCGATAATTTGTCATTATCCACTATCGCCGTTTTAAATAAATCATTAAATGATAACCATTCTTCAACACTACCACTAAATACGGGAAGAGTTAGCTTAGGCAAGCGAATGCTTGATATTTCACAAGAATTAGCCTCCACACTTAAATCCTTAACGTTCTTAGCATTAACTCTGGTTAACATTAAAAATAGCTCATCAATATTATCTTGTATAGCCTGTTGTTCTTCAATAAAGGCATCAATATCTTTCGCCTCACAAACTACAAATATGTTACTAAAAATATCCGAAATTTCAGTCATTAAAGTACTTAATTTAGATTTAAAAAGTTCCAGCTGAGCGAAATCAGCAGAGTCATAGTTCGCAGTAATTTTCTCTTTTAATTTAGTTAACTTAGTCTTAGCTACACGCTTCTTCATTTTAAGCGTGGAAAATTCCATTATCTAATCAGGAAGTATTATCTAATCACAAAGATATAAAAATGCACTGACTCACCAATTGCACTGTAACTCCGGCTCCGACTTACCAAAAAACCATGTTGTACTCCGTTGTTTAATAATAGTGGACTGTATGAAGATTTGCTACATTGCCGGAGATGTACTTTAATAACTTCAGAGTCGTTATGTTGACCGAATCTCTTTATTGTCTTTAAACATCACGTTGGCTGAGGAACGGCGTCATAACACGGCAAACCTCTAGCTTCGGAAGCACAACTCAGAAGAACTCTGCCTCGTTGGAACTCCAATAATTCCCAGCACCGATTGAAGTGCCAAGCGCGTGCTTAAAAACACTAGCAAATTTGCGTCTGCGCCGCTCCTCATTTCAACAACAGAAATACAATTTGCATAATAACAAACACATGTTGTATTCCCTCTAGATATATCCTCATATTTTTAGTGTACGTGTCTCCTAGTTTCATTGTTGGTTCTTTTACTTCGTTGGTTTCGTTTGTTAATTTAATCCCAGAATGAGTAACTCGGGTAATAGACAATAAAAGTGCTAACTAATTTTAATACAGAGTGGGATAAATCATTAGTTCGTCAATTTTAAAGATAAATGTTTTTGTCAGTGATGCAGTAGCACCGAAAAAGCAGAATGTTCACCACTTTCAGACAACTCGTGTAATTTTAATATGACCTATTCACTTAAAATTGATGTAAAGAAGAAAATAAATCATCTAAAATCAAACCTGTTTACCCAAAAATGAGTTTTCACAAAGCCTGTAGTAAAATGTAAAAAATGCCACAATTGCTTTTTCAGATACCCACAAAAAAGCCTTTCCAGGAGCGTGACTGTGAAAGAAAGCATTTATAACTGGTGTCGATTGTTTATTTGAGGGATTTTCTAATAAACATGAGGTTGCAATACTTGTAATTGTCATTTTACACGTCTCAAGAAAAATACGTCATTTCAAAAGACATGCAAATTCGGTTAAAGAGTGACTTGGAAACATGTGACTAGTATACAGACACTACAGAATTACCAGTTATGGTGAGAATGGCATTAAGTAACTTTCCTGAGAAAGAAGATCAACTGAAAAACATTACCTATGAAAGGACAAAAAATGGTCAGGATATCTACATCTACAACATTTTGCATACACTGTTGCGTATGCAAAATCGATAGCTATGCATCTGCACAAGCTGTCAGCGATAACCACTGATAGGGCATCAGCAGCTGGTTGGTAATATTTATGGATTTAGGCTTGTCCCGAAGAAAGATAAATCATTTCTAAACTTTATGTCCTATTACTGTATCATCCACAAGGAACATTTGTATGGTAAAATATTTCCCTTCGTACATGTCAGGAAAACAGCAAACTTTAGTCAAGCAGCCCCTTTACAACACCGCCTTTTCAAAGCCCTAGTAGAAAATCCTGATCTCATTTTGCGTACTGATTTACGTTGGCTTAGTAAAGGCAAGATTCATGAGTTTAATGAAGAAGCAAAAGAACTATATTAATTGCAAAAATTAAAATTTTGCTGAACTAAAGGACTTTCGCTGGTTCGTGGATTTAGGTTTTCGTACAGACATAGTTGAGAAAGTAAGTTATTCAAACTTGGAGCTATGTGGAAAAGACAAACTTATAACTTTAATTACAGCATCTGTTAGGTCGTTTAAACTGATTTTGTGGATATCACATCTGCAGATGAAGTCACTTATGCATTTCCGAAATATTAAAAAAAATATGTATATATATATATATACAGGCTGGTTCAAAACCATATCTCAAAAATGTAAAGGCAGGTAGAGGGAACCTGAATAAGCAGATTTCGTATAGGAATGTGTGCGCGGTAATGCCTTATTAAAGCTCTAGCATGTACAGCAGTATGAATCACGGAAAATTGAAAAGACAAAAGAAAAAAAATATTTACAGTTTACAATAGGCACTCGAAAGAACGGCCACCAACAGCGATACAAGATTCACAGTGGCGGCGCATGGATCGACATATATTAGAAAAGACATCAGGGATCTGAAGCACATGTTCAGCAGCAACAGACAAGTGGGCAACAAGATCTTCTGCAGATGTGATGGGACTTTCATATGCGAGGCTTTTAATGTGACCCCAAAAGAAAAATCCAAGCAGGAGAACACGGAACTGGTCCACTACGTCCTATTCAATGCTGGCCATAGACATCAGCCAGGTGATTCCTGACGTTCTGGCTGAAGTGAGCTGGGGCTCCATCGCTCTGGAACCACATTCGTCTGCGAACAGTTGAAGGAACATCGACGAAAAATTCAAGTATGACCTCCTGTAGGAAAATGTGTGTGTGGCCAGTTTAAAGACTAGGTACAATGCATAGTCCTATTAAGTTGTGCACAGTGCATGCCAAAATGTTAATGGAAAACCTTTCTTGGTAGGCATGTGTTATCGTGCCATGTGGGTTATCATAAGTCCACAGGTGAGAATTACGGATGTTAAACATACCCGACCGCGTAAAGGTAGCCTCATCAGTGAATAAAACATCTATAGCGAAAGTCTAATTACCTAAAAACTACTGTAGGTACCAAAGGCAAAGTTGAGACTTAAGACAATCGTCAGAGGTCATTGCTTGCACTCTCTGTAGATGATACGGATGCATTCCGTCTTCATGAAAAATCTTCAAAACAGTTGCATGGCTTACACCCAACGCACGTCCTATAGCTCTCGAGCTTGACGAAGGATTATTCCCTACTGTGGTTACTATTCTTTCGTCCACTGGAGGAATTCTGCGATATCTTTCAATGCCAATATCACGCCTGTACGCACAAAGCGATTCACTCGTACTTAACTCCCGATGAAGACGCTCGAATGTTCTACGATCCGGCTGATTTCTATCTCAGAATCGCTCCCTGTACATCCTTTGAGCAGCTAATTCATTTCCTTTTGCACCCCCATACATGAAATGCATGTCCGGAAGCTTTGCATTGGTGTAACAATTCATGCTGCTCGAAATTCGTGTGAGAAATGAAGAATCCAGCTAGCGCATCTCTATTATACGCTGCACTCATTAGCGCTCTCTACCAGATCAACGCAGCAGTACTAATCACACATTCCAATACAAAATCTGTTTATTTAGGTACCCTTTACCTGCTTTTGCATTTTTTACGTATAGTTTTGAACCACCCTATATATATATATATATATAAACATAGGCGAAGCCAAAATGGACTTGTCCTCATTTGTTATCAACCTTCAGTTACTTGTTACTTCAATTACTTCATTGTTTGAGAAACTATTTCAATACTTTGGGGGGTTTTACTTATTTAATTCTAAAGTTCTAACTTAGAACCCCACGAACACTAACAAGCGAATAATTGCTTAAGTTTGTGAACAAAACACGTAAGACTTAAAGAGGGTTTACAACCCTTTATTTTTCAGCATATTTACAATCAGTTCCTATTTGGAACTTTACACGAAGCCTCCACTCGGGCTTGAACTTAAAATAATAATTATTTAAACTAAACTAGCTTAACTAAGCTATTTGAAAGGTATAGCCGAAGCTATCAGAAATCTAACTAATTGGCCCCTAACTATTAATTAAATCGGCGAAGCCAAGCAAGGGCCTAAGATATGGCCGAACGTAGCAACAGCTAAGAGAGACGTAGCCAAAAGGCAAACGCGCGCTAGTCAGGGAATCAGACTGTCTCTCTCGAAGTCGTAATCGTAATCGGTTCTTTGATCTTACGGCTTATAGTTGCAAAAACAACTTTTACCGGTACTTTTGGTAATTTCTGCCCTTAGGCGATGATTATAAAAGCAAAGGCAATACTGCCGCGCCGAAATTGGCGAAGCTATACATGTACATGTAAGTACAGACATAGGAAAGCATGTAATGCATGACATAATGGTACTGGAAATCAGCTGGTAAAGGTCATGTGATGGGGTCACCACTAATTTACTGTCCATGCAGTTGACTGCTTCATAGGTAAGTTTAACAAAGTCCTTTCCAAGCACAAAAGTCTCTGTCTTTTGAGTCTTTACTGAATAAATTCAGCGTTATGATTATACACTATACACACTTTATGAAAAACACAAATTGCACTATTGGAAAACTTGAAATATAAACGTGAGCTTTGTGTGATCTGGTGCCGATCAAGTCCATATGAATACAAAGTCTCTTGATATTTACATTTACACAAATATGAAAACACAGATAATACTGTGAGGTTTAAATTATAAACCTGAGCTTTGTCAGATCTGGTGCCGATCAAGTCCATAATATTAAAGAACAAAGTCTCTTGGTTTAAGTATTTACCACTTGGGATTGTGGAATATCGAGCGCGGCCGTTTGGCAGCTATTTCTAAGGTCGGATCGTAGTTACTTAGTTCTCGAATATGATCATAGGATGAGCTGTTAATATTTTGGTAAAAGTTGTGACATGTTGAAAGAATTTGATCAGCTATTGGGTTGATCTTTAAATCTTTGTGTAGTTGAAGGTTTCGCACAAACCATGGGGAATCTGTAATTTCTCTCAAAGTTTTGTTTTGAAATACTTGCAGTTTTTTCCTGTACGTTTTGTAGACTGTAGCCCAAATTGGTATTGCGTATAGAAGGATTGGTCTAATTAGAACCAGATACAGTTTTCTTTTGAGTCTCAAGCTTAATTTTGATTTTCTGTTCATAAGGGGTTGAATCACAATTTTGGCGGCTATGGCTTTTTGCAAAGTATATATTATATGATCTTTAAAAAGTAACTGGGCATCAAAATAAACACCGAGATACTTGACCTTATTAACAATGGGTACTGGGTGATTGTTGATTTTGATGTTTATTTCTATGGGAGTGAATTTTCTGTGCCTTCTGAATATTAAAACTTGGCATTTGTTAGGGTTTACTTTAAGCTTCCAATTATTTAAATAGTGGATAATTTGGTTGACTGCAATGTCCAGCTTATCGACGGCGAGTTGCGGCTTTATGGATTTCGTCAAAATTGCAGTATCGTCCGCAAATTTTACAATTTTGGAATTTAATGGTGTAGGCATGTCATTAATAAAGACATTGAAAAGAAAGGGGCCAAGGACACTTCCTTGAGCCACTCCGCTTCTGATTCTTTTTCTTGCAGATAGTGAATCTTTAATTTTAACCTGGAATGTGCGGTTTTTTAAATAGCATTTAATCAATTTGATGAAGTTAACAGGCAGTCGAGCAAGGTGCAGCTTAAAGAGCAAGCCCTCATGCCACACCTTGTCGAATGCTTTTTCTAAATCTAGGAAGCAACTTGCTATGGTGTTCTTTTTTGAGAAAGCATCAGCAATATATTCTGTTACATTAAGCAGTTGTAGAACTGTGCTGTGGCCTTTACGGAAGCCGAATTGATCTTGACTAAGAATATTTTTATTTTCTAGATGCTCAACAAGCCTTTTCTGAAGAACTCTTTCGTATACTTTGGCTTCTCGAAGTCGGTGAAGTATCGACTTAAATAGTACTCTTTCTCATTTGCATTAACTGCGTTTCTGAATTTACATTCTGGCAGGAAATCGTAAGCTGAAATTAGAATAAGATAGGAGAGATACAAAAAATAACTGTTAATAAACTTATAATAAACCTTACATCTTTCTCCACCAGAATTTAACTACTCGACGAATAAGGTCTTAAACGACCTTGTTTAAGAGTTTAAATTCTAAACAAGAAGTCTTTAATATCAAAATTTTAAACGTCTAGAATTTCTGCTGTCTTGAATGAATTCCATCATTAAAACTTTTCCTGTTTACGGCCAGCTTTACACAAATATCTAAAGCTAGATTAAAACTAAGAAAAATACAGATTCACAATTTGAATAGCTTTTATATCCATATACTTAATTTTTTTTCTTTCAATCAGACGTCAGTCTTCACCTTCCAGTCCTCTGGAAGGAAAAAGTATTAGTTCTATTCAAAACAATTTCCATGTGTTAAAAACTCTTTCCTGAAATTATTTTGGCCCTCAAACATTTTCATTCACACGAAACTTAATTCTTCTTCTCCCCATGCTCTCCAGAAATTGTTCTGAATGAGACGAGGTTTTTATGTTGTAATTCTGCGACTGCAAACTACCACTATCCAACCGCTACGATTTGTTATAAACTCGACTTTTCAGACCTTAGAAAACTCCTTAAACGCAAAACTAGACCTAATGTCCTAAAATAGAGTTTTAATTTTAAAATTCTTAAGTGAAGCCCATTCAATCTATACTTTCATTCAATTCATCTTTTATGCAAGGTATTCAGAGTCACACTTGATCAAAACTTACATTTGTATCAGTTTAACTTTTACAATAGTTTAAAAGCTAACATTAGCATTTCACATTCAATAGAACATTTTAACACGTAATACTTTAAAATTTATTTTACATCATTCGTTATAGTTGCTATACAAAATTCACAAAGCTCGGCTACAGTCTTTAAGTTAACACAATTGAAGTCTTTCGACTAAACATGTTCAGAAATTAGTTTCTCGGAACTTGAGAATTCTAAAAAGAAAGTATTTACAAAATAAATTTTCGCCAACTTGCGAATTCAATTTCTTTTCTGTTTAACGGATAGTTTCAAATACATATCGCAACTTGCGAATTCAGTATATTGCTTTCAACAGTATTTAGCAACTTTAAACACATGACATAAATCGAACTTTCAATACAAAACAGAAAACAAGGAAAATTTTCACTTATCTTTTTGGCTTCTACATTCGTGCATTCTCTTGGCACAGAACTCTTGAAATATTAGAGATTCCAAATTTCGGACTCTAAGTCGTCTCGGGCGCCTGGTATTCGCTTCTAGACATTCTTTTCTTTTTATTCTTTGGGGCATTGAAACGGGGAGCTTTCCTTGTCGGTTGAGGATTTTGGAACTCCAGTTTCCTCTTTAGTTTGTAGCTTGCCGACCTTGTTTCTGAATCTTTAAAAACCCTCTTACTTCTTCTGAGTTCCTGAAAAGGAATAGACCTCGCGTGATCGATTGTTTTCTTTTCATACTTTTCGGCTGGCATATTCTTGTGGTACCTTCTTGTGGCTTGGGTTCTGTAGTTTGCCGTTTTCTTTGCTTATCTTGCAAGAGCCTTTTCCGCTGTCCCATAGGCGCTGGCTTCTGTTGAAGGGGAACCTTCATCTGTTTAGTACTCCTCGTTCTGGCGGAGCTTGAATCTTGTTGAAGCTGCGTTCGTTTCACTGTGCTTTCCGCAGTGTTAGCGGCCTTTCGTTTCGTTGCTGGGGGATCCTTGCTGGGCAACGGTGAAATTAATATTCTTGGCGCTGTTTCAGGAGCTTGCAATAAATCTTTAAAGTTTAGAAAATCCGTACGACTATAATAGGGTTTCAGTTGTTCGCGATAGATTTTTGTTCATTTTCTGCTTTTAAGTAAACAGTTGAAAATTTTATCTTCTGTGTTATATACGGGCCTTCAAACCTGGGCTCAAATTTAGCTACCCTATTTTCGGGTGCAGATGACAAGGAGTGCTTTAATTTTAGCACTTTCTGCCTATGTTATATAATACATCGCGTCTCTTTCTATTATAGTACAACTTTTGTTTCGACCTCGCCGCATCAGAATTTTTTATGGTCTCATTAATAATTTTCTGAATATCATTCAATTTATAGAAATTTATATGAAAATTAGCTTATCCAGTGGCATTATAATTTTTCTTCCTTGGAACAATTCTGCGGGTTTTTTTTTTTTTAGTGTCATGCTTTGCTGTTCTCAAGGCAAAGCTTAATTCACTCACGCAGCTGTCCCAACCGTCATAATAATTCTTAACAAATCCCCGAATAATTTTAAATATATTTTTATTTACGCGTTTCGCAATATTTGATTGCGGTCTATAAGTTACCATTTTTAGATGGCGTATGCCAAGGCCTGTGCACAGGTTTTCAAATAAATTACTTACGAATTGCCTACCATTATCTGATATTACTTTCACTTGGGCCCCGTATTTTAAAATATATTTTTTAGAAATGAATCTGCTACTATTTTTGCTGAGGCTCGTTTAAGGGGAATTATTTCTACCCATTTTGAGAAATGATCCACGATGGTTAAAAAGTATCTGTTTTTATTAATCTTTGTTCTAGGGTAGGGACCAAGCAAATCAGTGCCAACCAATTCATTTGGGAAGGTGGTTTTTATGCTATTTAAGTACCCAACCGGGTTGTAAATAACGTCGTCAATTAATTGACACAAGTGACATGACCTGACATACGCCGTCACAACTTTGTATAACTGCGGAAAATATACCGCTTCGCAGACCCTTTGCAGAGTTTTCCTAACACCAAGATGGGCTTCTAATTTCGAGTCATGGAGCTCCTCTAGAATACTTAAGCGTAGACCCATTGGGACTACCGGCCGCAATTCTTGATTATCGTTGGTTGTTTTCGTGTAAAAGAGCAATTTATCTATAATTTCTTAATGGGCCGCCCTATTGCTAATAGCCGTTAAGTTTACATGTTCAAAATTTTCGGGATCTTCTAGGTAAGCGTAAATATTTTTAATTTTTGGGTCCGTTTTTAACTCGGCGATTATTGCTTCCCGGGATTCAATTACTTTTGCAATTAGCATCGTATATTTAATTGTATTTCCGTCTTCATCGATCTTAACTTCGAAAAAACATCTGTAACTACATTTTCTCTCCCCGGCGTTTATTTTATAATTAAGTTAAACTCTTGCAGTTTTAGTGTCCAACGTATGAGCCGAGGCGAAAGATTTTTTCCGGAGTATAGACGAACCAACTACCGTGTGATCTGAATACACAGTTGCTGGGGTACTCCCAAAGAAAACCCGAAATTTTTGCACCGATAGTAGGACTGCGAGAGTTTCCCGCTCAGTTGCAGTATAATTTCGCTGAGTTTGATTAAGCGTCTTGCTAAAAAAAGCTATCTGTTGCCCATTTTGAGAAAGAACTGCGCCAACTGCGTAGTCTGATGCGTCTGCTGCAATCTCTAAATTTTTATCCCCTTCCAGGAATTTGAGAACAGGGGCATTAATTAAGGCGTGTTGCAATTCTTTAAACGCCGTGTTCGCCTCCGCTGTCTATGCGAACCTAGTCTTTTTTCATTTAAGCACCAACAAAGGTTCAACTATCTTTGCGAAATCTTTAATAAATACTCTATAATAAGAACACATCCCCCAGGAAGGACAATAACTTCTTAGCCGTATTTGGCGGTGGATAGCTTTTGATTGCTAAAATTTTGGGATTGTCAGTTTCTATACCGTTTTTCGAGATTTTATAGCCGAGGCACCGCAATTCCTTGGCGGCAAATTTGCACTTTTTAGGATGAACTTTGAGGCCCACTTCATGTAATAATGTAAACACTTCCTCTAAATGTTTAATGTGTTCTAGGGTTTCGCTTGTTACAATAATATCATCTAGATAAATTACAGTACTTTTTCCCAAAACTGGCCTAAAAACAATATCCATAACTTTTTTTAATGTAGCCAGAGCTTTGCTTAAGCCAAACGGCATTCTCAAAAAGGTATACACGCCTGACTTTGTGATAAAAGCCGTCTTTTCGACATCCTCAGGTTTCACCGCAATTTGAAAATAGCCTGACGTCAGGTCTAAGGTTGTCATATATTTAGTTGACCGAATTTTTCTTATAATTTCATCTATTATCGGGAGGCGATATGTTTGGTATTTCGTTATGCTATTTAATTTTCGGTAATCAATAGCGAATCTCCATGCGTTCGGATCTGCGAGTGGCAGCCCATTCTTCTTTCTACATAAAACTACAGGACTAGTATAGGGGCTGGTACTTGGCGTAATTATTTTATTCTCGAACATTTTCTTAATGCGTTGCTCGAAAATATCTTCTTTCACACGGTCATACCTGTGCGTCTTAGATCGAACTGGAGGCTCATTACCAGTGTTGATAGTGGGAGATACAATCTGGTAGAAGCCAGGCTTTTTGTTAAATAGTTGAGAAAACTTTCTTACCAATGTTCGAATTTTGTTCACGCGTTGTCCCGTGTCTTAAACAGTCTGTAGCGAAGAAAATGCTTTTTAAAAAAATCCTGTGACGGGAAGCTGCATTGACTCCCGGTATCCAGTAAAGCGGTCGTAGGAACGTCGTTTAGTAGTATGTGGATTTCTGACAAGGCCAAATTTTGGACGACTACCGTATTCAGCTTGATTTCTGAGGGATTTACCTTCTCACATGGTGAATTCACCCTCTTCCTAGTCACCGCGATTAGTTTAAATCCTTTTTTTTCGCCCCCTTTGTCCAACTGCTTTTTATTTCCCCACGCTTTGGTCTGATCGGCTTTCCTTCTATCCGGCTTCGCAACTTTCCCCTTTTGTCGATAGGTATTCTGCAGAGCTTGAGGTTTCGTCTGATTGTGAAACCTTGAATACTGCGTAAAATTCTTCGCACGCGCGTTTTCCGCCGTTCACCTACTCTGAAATTTGACAGCTAGTTCAAATAAGCTTTCCAGCGTTTGAGGATTTCGAACTTCAAGAAAATCTTGAATTGACGGAAGCAACCGCGGCAAAATTATTTCAATGATTTCATTGTCGCACCTTTTCCCATATAATAATTTGACAATGTGGGTCTTATGATAAAATCTGTTAATTTTTCAAAATTAGTTTGATATTTACTGAATAATTCTGATTCGAGTCTTGCGCGGTCTTTTACAACTGGAAATGCTTTCAATAGCGAATTTTTCAAGTTTTCCCAAGTATACGTTTCAAATTCTGGATACCCCAACAAATTCTTGCCAATATTTTTGTACCAGCTGAGGGCTTGACCTTTTCAATTCACCGTAGCGATGATTATTCTGTGTGGCTGATTTACAGGATATAACGTGAAGTGTAACTCCAGCTGTTCCAGAAAGGTCATTACGGATCCTTTGTCGTCAAACGTTGCTGTTTGCTTCATCGCCGCTCTCATCGTTTCCAAGATGAATCCAAATCCCTCCATTGGGTTTGATTGTGCCTGAGGGAACTGAAAGGTGGGAAGGGTCAACGAGAAATCTTCACTACCCAGCGGCATGGTTCGTTAAGAACAATTTCGGCCGCCAAAGGTGGGGTTTTACTTATTCAATTCTAAAGTTCTAACCTAGAACCCCACGAACACTGACAGGAGAATAATCGTTTAAGTGTGTGAACAGAACACGTAAGACTTGAGGAGGGTTTACAACCCTTCATTTTTTAATATATTTACGATCAGTTCATATTTGAAACTTTAAACAAAGCCTTCACTCGGGCTTGAACTTAAAATAATAATAATTTAAACTAAAATAGCTTAACTAAGCTATTTGAAAGGTATAGCCGAAGCTATCAGAGATTTAACTAGTTGTCCCCTAAGTATCAATTAAATTGGCGAAGCCAAGCAAGATCCTAATGTATTTCCGAGCATAGCAATAGCTAAGAGAGACGTAGCTAAAAGGCAAACGTGCGCTAGTCAGGGAATCAGACTCTCTCTCTGGAAGTCGGTGAAGCCACGACTTAAATAGTAAGTACTCTTTCTCATTTGCATTAACTGCGTTTCTGAATTTACATTCTAGCAGGAAATTGTAAGCTGAAATTAGAATAAGATAGGAAAGACACAAAACTTAAAACAACTGTTAATAATCTTAGAATAAACCTTACAACCTTACCCTAATGAAAAATGTACATTTGCTAAAAACAGATTCTTAGCGGATCATTTCTCAAAATGTGTAGATTTAGCTCCTGTCAGGATGGCGTGAGAGAAAATTGGTTCAAATTCCTTTCCCAATAAATTTATTTGGAACCATGGGGCCTTAGTGCAAGTAAAAATCCGATAATAGTTCACAGTTTAAGTTAAGTTTTTCAAGAAATGTGAGCAGGCCTTGATATAAAACATTTTAAATTGTTTCTGTTTGGAGGAAAATATTCTTTCAGTTTTGTCTGTAATCTTATTAGATGTTCTTTGATAGAAACTGAAATTTCATCAAGCATGGAACTAATATTGCATTCTTTTTGCAATTCAGCTAGCTTCATAAACACATTATAATTTCCTGTTTTCATACCGAAGGGTCACAAACTGAGCTTTTCCATTGCATCTTCCATCAGTTCTTGTAGTTCCGGTCCGTTTAGGAAAGGTGCTTGTTGGCCTGCTTAACTCCAGTCGACGACTACCGTTATTTCTTATCGCTTTAGGTCATCCCCCCCCAAAGTCTGTCTTTGCAAAGGAAAACGAAAATAAGAATTATAAACTGGAAGGTAAACTATAAATGGAGTAACATTTTGGAGGGAGAAGGGGAGCAATGTGCTGGCTATAAAGCATTATCACTGTGTGCAACCCGATCAATCATTCAAATGAGGAATTTTTCATGTTACCGAATTTCTGTCACAAACACTATAAATTTGTACATAAAAACATATGTATACACATGCTCTTTTAAAAGTACATAAACAAGTCCTGAATATGTTAATACGGGCATCATTAATGCAAATGTACAGATACCGAATTCTGTTTCAGATATTATAAGTAATTAAACACACACATAAATATACAATCAGTATTAAAATATGCTAATTGGTTCGAGTAAATATGTTGACGCAAACACTCCTAATACAAATATGTAGATACTTAGTTTCTGCTACAGATACTGTAAATTTGTATGTGATTACATGTAGATGCATATACACTTTCAAAGTACATAAACAGGTACAAATTTCTGTTACATGTATATATACAATCGCTATTAAAATACATTAACTAGCTCACATAAATATGTAGATGCAGACACTCCTAGTACAAATATATAGATACTCAGTTTCTGTTTCAGACACTATAAATTATATATAAATACACGCGTTTACACATACACTTTTAAAAATACATAAGCTAGTTCAAATGTTGAAGCGAGCATCGCTATACAGATACAAAATTCGTTACAAATATTATCAATAACTACATGTGTATGTGCAATCACTATTAAAATACATTAACTAGGTTACATAAAAATGTTGATGCACACCCTCCTGATACAAATATACAGATACTCAGTTTTTATTACAGATATGATACATTTGCAAATAAATACATGCATTAATATAAGAATCACTAAAAAATGTAAACTAGTCAATACGTTGAAGCAGAAAACCTTAGTGCGATTATACAGATACTGCGATATATTCCTGTAGTATATATATCGACGTGAATGCGATAATTATGTAGCTTCAAACTTGTATAGATTTTTTAAAATATTGTATATAAAAAGTTTTTAGAATTAATAGCCATCAAACTAATTGACGATAGAGGTCTCTGTGAGTTGATCGGAATGAAACCGGTTCTCGTTGTTCAGTTAATTGACTTTGTTTAAAGCTTCAAAACACTTTTCCCTTGACAAGTTCTGTTATTAGCTTTAAATAAAAAAGGATTAACTTTGGTTTTCACTGTTTTTGTTTTTTCAAACTTTACTTTTTCTGTTCCATATGTATATTATAAAATTTGCAAATTCATAAAAATGAAAATAGGTAGGGGATCATGGTTCTTACAATCCTTAAGTAATTCTCTCATATATTTCATTTCCCATATAAGATGGATATATGTATATATACATGTGTTCTAGTGTGGGAATAATACAACATATATTACTGTTACAAATAATCAAATGAGTAAGTACTGTACCACTGATATATCACAGACATATATGTATAATATATATATGTATGTATATGTATACGTAATAATTGTACTTTTAGTGGAAGATGAACACAGTTCACGTTTAGTCACGGCCGAAAAACCTGCTGCGTAGATGTCTGGACATTATGGCGTAATGAATGATCGGGTGGAATTTTAGAAGCAGGACCAGCTTGCATTCTAATTAACGGCGAACAGATAGTAAAAGCTGAGCGACAAGCTGTCAGCAAGCAGGCGAAGAGGCGAAAGTAAACGCAGTAGCTCAAAGGAATACAGGAATAAGTTTTATAGTTTCAGTTCGAAGCACAGAAAGTTTTGGTTTACAATTACTTGATTAGGCAGGAGGTATCTGTATTAAAACGTTACGTAATTTCGAATTATCTAGAATTTGGGAGAAAGGATGAATTTAGGAATTTGGGAGAAAGGATGAATGCCAAAACTTCGGATGGCAGCATGACATGGCGTGCTGCCATAACGCATGATATGGCACTATATACTATAATCTTAGCACCATGACATCGAACTACAGTTGGAACTGTGCCGTGGTTTTCGGAATTGCTGGTAATCAAGAGTGAAATGTTGATATATTTCTTAATACGCTTAATGGCATATAAATTATTAAAAGTGTCTTTAGCCCGAACGTAGTAGTATTTATCAGCTAGTTTCCGAAGATGAAATCTAACTATTTTCGGCAATCGAAGATGTAAGTGATCTGAGTCCTCAGTGACCTCGCACGTACATTAATCACTATCATGGACACCGAAGCTGTTTAAGTAACTCATGTAAGGGTCATGACCTTACATGAGGAACTGCATTAACTCTGCTATTCCGCTACTGAGTTTCACGCTGACTCTAGGGATGTATATTTGAATATTCTTCGCCGCGTTAAGTACTCGTTCCAGCTATTCTGCCAATGTTCCATGAGCTGACAATTTGTTGCGACCTTCATATGAGAGCTTGAGGCTTGCATGAAGAGGGTTCCCGTGTTTGAGTCCGTAGCTGCCTGTTTTGCTATTTCATCGGCTTTTTCATTACCGAAAACTTCAGTATGTGCACGAACCCACTGGAGTTTCGGTCTCATGTTCTCAGGCTGGGAAAGCAACAATCTTTGAATCTCTTTTACTATTTGGATTTTGCATCGCTGGATCCATCTAGGCCAGGAAACTAGAGGCTGAATCGCTATATATTGTTAAGGTTTGTTCTGTCTGGATGCAGAATTGTGTAGCTGCTTTGAGAGCAACTAGTTAGGCTTAAAAGACTGACAAAAGGGCATTCTTTACTCGTCATCACCGATTTCGTTCAAATTTATAGGGCATGTAGGGCTTGGCTAGAAATGAAAGTACCCGAAGTGGGAACTCCAGATGGCCAAGCGTTTAGAAAATAAAAATTTCGACGCTGCTCTCGCAGCGTATAAGCCATTTACGTTAGGGCGTTTGCCGACCAGCGGTTGGCGTGGCGGTAAGAGCTAGGAGTATTAATGCGATGATCGTGGACTCGACTCACCATGTGGTGACTTTTTTTTTCTTTTCTCAATTTTTATATTATTCTTTTTCCAATTAAGCAAAGAGGTGAATATTTTATTTTTTTTATATTCAAAAAGCATAGAAAAGGTAAAAATTTCGGACTTTTCAACAAGGAATTGTAATTGAAGCGCATATAAAAAGAATTTGTACATGAAAATTCAAAACTTTGTTTGTCCACATTCGATGATTACATGTGTCGGGATGATACTTATCGTAGAAACAGGGGAAACAATAATTATTTCTGCATCTAGCACACGCTATAAACGCCGCATTTTTACAATAACATCATTGTTTGAACGTCTCCATAGAAAAACATACTTGATTGACATTCATAAAGCATTCTCTCTCATCGCAATGTTTAGAAGTGAACCACGCGTAACGTAATATGCTACCGAATATTGGGGCGGATAATTGATGATGAACAATCGAATCTATTTTTATGCAGTCTTCTCGGGAAGTTATTTCTTTTTCTTGCTCGATGAGATAAGAACAATTTTCTGTTTTTTTAATAAAGTTTTTCACCTGGCGATAAAAATATACATCGCATGGTTGCACCAGTGGAGTGCATTTAGGTGTAATTACTTTGATGCTACATGTTGGTAATCCTTCTTTATCTTGGAAGAGTTCGTCGTATAATTGCGGATTTGTTACGGACTCGTCCTCCCTACGAGTCAACCAGCAGAAGAAATTTGTTCTCTTGTACGTACGGCTTCATCACGTCCGTTAAAAATTTTGTGTACAACGCTGTTGTAAGTTCCCCAGAGTTTGAAGAAGTGATGATGATATTCTTTTTGCTGCATATTCATCCACCATTTTTTGAATCCTCGGTCCAAAACAGCCAGTATTCTTTTGTAAGGATACGTAAACTTTTGGCAATAGGTATTCGGAAAGGCTCAGCATATTGCGCTGTATATGAGTGGGTTACTTTGTTCATATCCTTTCTTTTTGCAAAAACCATTTTTACCCCTAAATGTTCCAGGGTTTGGTTATACGTCGACTGGTACTGGCAACCTGGAAAGCGAATATACTTATGTAAATTTATTATACGAGCCGTTAAACTGAGTATTTCATTTGAGGTAGACAAGTAAGAATTCTTGACTTACCTGTTTGATAAGTGTTGATAACAAAATTCTTGTCATATTGAGGAATGAGAAATCGAGTTTGAAGTCGGAACTTATCTGCCGCAGTAAGGAGTGTGTCTTGTGTAGCTGTCTCTTTTTCCGACACAAATCTTGTAATTTTCCTCTGACGAATCTTATGCCTTTGTTTATAGTCCATGACCCACGATTCAGAGGCTTTGAATTCCAGCTCTGGAAACTGACTGGCAGCAGCGAGTGCCCATTGTTGCAAGTTTTTTGTGGTGATTTGCTGGTTACAACATCGCGCTTCTACGAAGCGATCATAAGTCCTCGAATCAATTGTATTGTATTTATCCTTTCGAGTTCCACCATTTTTAATATGTCGTTCCCAAATTTTCAAATTTCGCATATGCTTCAAGCGAAATGCTCCTTTCTTTTGCAAACTTTTTTAACTTCACATTGGATGCACTTTGGCAGTATTAACCACCATTATTTTGTAGTTGAGTAGAACGTAATCTGGATCCTCTTTCATTTTTTTATCCGGTTCATACTCATCACTTGACGACGATCTAGCACCCTCCAACATTTGATATTATTCTTCTTGGTCGATTCCTTTGAGCCAAATCAACTCTTCGTCGCATATAAACAGATACTCCGAAAAAACTTCCACTACTTTCTAGTGTATTTTATTTCCCATTTGAATGTGTTCTTCGATTATCACTTCAGAACTTTCTGACGAGATTAGATTTTCTTCGGCCAAAAGATATAAACTATAATATATCGTCGTCTTCAATCGTTGCTTCGACTCTTCGCTGTGGATGCTATCGTCTGGCTCCTGTTCTTATTCCGTCGACGTTCCAGGCATATCAATAGTTTCACTTTTGTCTGACATTTTCGATTTTTCCACTATATTTTCCTCACAGTTTTATTTCACAAAAGTTTCGCTATCTTCCAGAATATTCTCACAGTATTCTCACACAATTCAAGTTACTTGAGCAAGAGCTAGCTAACGAATGAGCTCCGTAGCTAACGTCGTCCTTAACGGTCAGAGATACTTTTTTTTACCTGCGCCAAGAATCTATTGTTTGTGTACAGCTGTCAAAGGCGACCTTCAGGCGAAAAAGAATCTTATTGGGAAACGACTATTCACGTGTATATCACATTTCCCAAGGAGGGGGAAATAGCCAAAAAAGGACAAAGAAGAATTCTTGTTTGAATACGTCGAGAAAGTTCTCGACTTGGCCATCTGGAGTTCCCACTTCAGGTGCTTTCATTTCTAGCAAAGTCCTGCATGTTCTATAAATTTGAGCGAAATCGGTGATGGCGAGTAGGGAATGTCCCCTTGTGAGTTGTCGAGATTGAACCTTCGTAACCAGGTCTGGATTGCATCGTTTTCTGGCACTAACAAGGTCCCAGGTCCAGATGGTATAAACAATGGTATCGTCCAGGCAACACATAGCACTCAAGCCTAACTTAACTATATTACGGTATGGTGGAGGATGAGACATTTTTTTGCGAGCGCAAAGGTCGCGGAAGTAGTCCTGTTTTTAAAAGCACAGAAAGACCCCTAATGTAGCATCACATTCAGGACAATTTCTTTATTACCAGCACTTAGTAAAGTGCTAGGGAAAATTATACTGCAGAAAGTACAGCACCACATAACAAGACGAAGAACACTGAATAGCCGCCTATACGGTTTCATTGCGGGAAAGTCCATTGATCATACTTTAAATCACCTTCGTAGCATAATTGTGCTCAACAAGAGAGAAAAAATGCATTCACTGATAATTCCATTTGACATTCAGGGCGCCTTCTGTTCATTGCGGTGGATGATTTGCTGAACAGATTGAAGGACATGGAATGCCCACATTACTCTGTGATATCCAGTCTTTTTGGCTATTATGCAACGCAACTAGATCTACTTAAGTGTTAATATTTGAGGCTTCTCGCAAAGACTTAAAGATGAACACAACAGGGAAAGGGTATAAGAGTGTAAAAGACCTTTTATTGAAGCAATATTTTACATACAGCATGGGCTTACGTCCTTACATACACCGACCATTTGCGGTGAGATAAAAGGTAACACTAAATTTAAAGAGTAAGAGTAGTGTAAGACTACATAACTGAATTTAATCTAACAGAGTGACTCAGAACCTACACTGACAGGATAATAATTCGGCTGCAAGAATAACAGAGACTGTTCGCAAGGGTCATGTCTTGGACCATTTCTGTGAAACCTGGTAGCTAATTCTTTTCTCGGGCTCTTCAACGATAACAACGGCATCGA
>KK121301.1:344388-375525 GCA_000611955.2 Stegodyphus mimosarum | reverse complement strand
CCAGAAGTCGCAGCAGACGAGAATACAAAACGCTTTCTAATAATATGTGCTTGTTAAGTTTCTCAAATGGGCAGAAGAACACAAATTCGCAATTTCAGAAGCTAAAACGCAGAGACACAGGAAAAACACGAAAGGACCGCATTCCAAGATTTAAAATAAGCGGGAATTACATTAAAACCGTTCGACACCTCACATATCTAGGTATAAATACTGATGACAGACTCGCCTGGCATCAGCATATTTCCTACATTAAGCAAAGACTGCATATATTATCAAATTCAGAGCTCAGACCAACAACAGCTAAATTGCGGTGTCCTCAGAAATGATAACGATTTGATATTCCGTAGTTGTAAAATAGTAGCATTGCACTGGGCTTACGGGGCTCACATATGAATATGCATATGATAAATCACCTTAGATCGACGCAACGACCTTTTTTATTAGGCATCTGTCAGAGATACCGCACGTCCTCCACTGAATCCATTGCACGTCCTCCCTGAATGTGGCGTCTGGGCTGCCCCCACTTCAGCTCGTGATGTAAAGAGAATGTGGAGTGGTTCGGATACAGAGATTAAAATGCTACACAACATCATGAAACAGTTCCTATTATCACAGAGATAATGAGTCGAACATCGTGTTAACACCCCGGCACATAGTGGATTTAACACTGGAGGTGAACTGAAAGCACCGGCAGCACTGGGAGATCATGCTTTGGTATACCGAAGGCTCCAAAAAAGAGCAGGTTACAAGCATTGGTTACACATTGCACCAAATAATTTAGAATTAAAGGAAAGGTATTTTTAATTTTTACACTATTGCATAGCAATTCGTAAAAGCACAATTTCTTATGGCCAAAACTTTTCTGTGTATGCTGAACTGCAACCATACACTGGTGCCATTTATAAGGTGGACATAAGAAACCTTTCCCTATGTACGAACCCCCCTCTAGCGCCTATTGGCTCAACCAATCGAAATGAAATTTCAGATATTGTTATTTGAAAGTATGCGCTCGAGATTGTAATGACTTAAAATAATAGAGCTCTCATGGCTACGGTTACAGTGGAAAAATGTCAAAATTTTCGAATGGCATGACCCACCTTTTTCCTATGCAAATCGATCAGAGCACTGAAAAACTATAAATGATGCTGGAACGATACACGTATTATGAAAATTGCCGGCGTAAAACTTTTGCTATGAAGAACATTGTAAAGGACCAATGACAACACAAGAGAAGGAGAGGGAAAGAATCTTTTATTTGGAATTATAAGTTTTCAACGTGCCCAACTTCGCAGACGATAACGCACTGAATGCGGGAGATTGTGGGCAACAATGATGAACATAACATCGCAGGAGGAATCTGCATAACTTCACATTTTATGACTTCCTTCAATTCTGAGAAATCTCATAGATTTCATGCGTACATCTTCGTTTTCAGATAACCCCAGAACCATAAATCTATTGGAGTGAGTTCGCGGGATCGCGGTGGCAACGAGCCTGCAAAGTTATTGGATGACTCTACCTTGAAACGCTGCACATGTTGAAAACTTGTAATTCCAAGAAAAGTTTTCTCCCTATCCTATTTTGTATTGTCATTGGTCTTTTATAATGCTTCGCTTCTCAAATGTTTAACGCTGGCAAGTTTCGTCATACGTGTATCGTTCTAGTCCCATTCATTATTTTTCAATGCACTGATCAATTTGCGCTGGAAAAAAGTGGGTGCTGCCATTCGAAGATTTCGAATTTTTTTCACTGTAACCGTAACCTCTGTTGCTTTGATCGTCATGATCTCGAGCGCATACCTCAAATAACAATACTTGAAATTTCAGTTCCATTGGTTGAATGGGTAGGCCACAAGGGGTTTAAATATCGGGGAAATATTTTTATGACCACGCTGTACTTTTTTTTCCGAAAAAGCCCAGCACAGAAGCCTGTCATTGCGCAACACCGTTGCTGCCAAGTTCCACGCATATTTTTCAGCCAATGCCGTTTTGACTAATGTGAGTATAACCAAGTTAAAAATATTCTTCTGCTGTTGTTCTTGTATTCAATAGCTTGCAAAACAGAAATTCTTCATTCTGAAAATCGTATAATCACAAAACATATTAAATTGGTATTATCCGATGCATCTGCCTTTTCATTGACTTAAAGAGGAAAAAAATTCACTCTTTTAGGGGAACTTCAACACTTTCTTCTACACAGTGGCATAGCGATAGGAGAGATATGGGAGTTATAACACCCATTAGGATTTCTGTATACTGAAATTTTCAACAAAACACCTCTAATAAAATAAAATTTTTATTTTTATTGAACTGAAGTATATTCTCATTTTTGCAGTACCTGGATTCGTTTTCATAAAAATACCTAAGCTTTAAAATGATACGGACCTGAAAAAAATTTGCGAAAAAATATGAAAAAATATGAGCGTACTAAAATTTCATTCTTCAAAACCACGTTTTGTTCCACGTGTTGTCAAGAACGATTTGGCATATTTGCTTCAAACTAATCTGGCAAGCCTGCTTTCAAGTTGAACAGATGTTTATTTTCTTTTTAGTGGAATGCCTTATGCGTTCCTTATGCGTACTTGTTTTCAAAGGACAATGAGTGATAAAAAAAGATAAAAGAAACTAATTTTTTTACAAGTTCTAAGCGAAGAAGAATTTCAGAATGAAGTTTCAAGGAAGCATACCGAAAGAAATAGGATAGTCAGATATTTTCCTCTTCCCAAAACCAACTTGCCTTGTCAGCATAAAGTTATTTGAGAAAGGAGCTTTTGGAGAAAAATACTATTCTTTTTGCCAAGAGTAACGACATTGGGTTATACGTTATTGATAATTTAGGGAACGTGGATACAGAGAAAAGACTTAAAACAAAAAACAAAACACACGTTCTTACAAAACACGTTGGTGCCCATTATATTTTCATTTCCACCTCAAGGAAAACCCAAGACTTTGCCATAAATTGCTACCATTGGAAGTGGCTGGCTTACAACCGCTCATAAAATGGAGCATTTTGTAAAGTTTGTGTTTTATTTGCACCTGATGGAACTGGTATTGGAAGTCAGACATTGAAAGAATAAAACACTCTTTCAGACATTGAAAGAATAAAATACTCTTTCAATAATTATAAAAATGTTGTTGAAACATACAACGAACATAGGGCTACATTTTCTTTTTCCATTGGCGTGGACTTAGCTGACTTAGGCTTGCCCACTACAAAGGCCGGAAGTGCTAGCCACTTTATTATGCAAGCTCTTAAAACGTGGGTCACCGTTACCTACTACGTAGGGACGAATAATTACAATCATGCTTTCTCTGGGATTCAAACTTGGGCCTTTCGGTACCGCTTAGGCTACCCTAACCATTATACTGTCTGGGTGGCATATGGGGCTACACTGCATCGCAAAAATTCTATGCTACAGACATTTAATGGATAAGACATTTACTGGATGTTGCTAGAGAAAAAGTTGAATAAAAATTTTCATCCGGATCCTGCTGCGAAAAAAAAGCAATCGAAAAAAAACCACCAGGAAAAAAATTCAATAATTGAGACTGTGATTTTGCGTGGCAATAGTAGGAACCCCTTGGTTCGTTAGGAATGAATCATCCACAGGGACCTAAACACTGACTTGATTATTGATCTAAAAGCTTTGACAACAACTTAGTTCATCACACCGATAATTTCACGTATGAACTCATATATACATATGGATTTCACTCTTCGTATCTACGCACTCGGGTCATTAGAGATGCTTACCTCTCTTAATTCTCGTCTTCTTCGACAATTCCCCATTTTATGCATTTTCTATTGCATAATATTTTTTCATTTTCTTGATTTTCGGAATCGGAGATATTTCTGCAGCTCTTCTTTCCCCAAACTTGACTTAGATTCTACTTTACTGGCTCCACTTCTAACTAGTTGAGAAATTTCCTAGTTATTTTTCAGGTCCAAGAAGTGAGAAACTTAATCTTGCACACACATATGAGGGGACATGTATTCGAATTTCGTACAGTCTTCACGAGGCTTGGGCCTCACGTTATTTTTAACCGGTAATTTCTCCAGTCTTGGAAATACTCTGAAGGTAACTCACGCAAGGCATCCCAACTGGCCAATCATTAAGGTGGCAGCAATAACGCTTTACTATTTTGCTCTGAAACTGGCAATTCAAAAGTAACAAAGCAATCGAAGTTGTTTTTTTCTCTCTTGAACGGTCCATGAGACTAGTTAGGAAAGCACTGTGTTTTCCCTGCGCCTCGTGCAGTAACCAAGAACGTCGCGGTGTTCCTTTCTCTCTTATCGAATGCACCGATGCTGAGAAGGTCTACCACCAGTGCTTGCTTTTCCATGGATGAGGTATATGCGAGGAATGACTCTGACATCATACCTTTTTTGTTTTTATCCACAGAATGCAGTTCATAGTAAAATAATTTTCGGGCGAAATAAAAACGAATTGAGCGACTACGAGGAAACGCCTTTTTGTTGCACATGCAACGAGGTCTGAGGACTATTTTGTTTTCGGCAAAGAATTTTTCTTTTGCGTGATAAATAACTACTTAAACTTCTACATGTTGCTTCATAAGTATAATTTCATTCGTAAATTGTTAAAATAATGAATTTTAAAGGTAATAAACATAGATAACCGAAGGCTCGATTTCTTCCATATTTCTGTAAGATCTTACAGGACTTCAAGAACTATCTTAATTACTTGTAACAGATTTGTGTTTGTTTGGCAGCTTTGATCTCGGCAGAAATGACCATATTTCTCAGATACTGTTATAAAATAAATAATTCATTGTTATGCAGTGTAATGAGTAAGTAAATTATTTATCATTTTCTTTATTTGGGTTATTGTGTAAACAACGCTTTAATTCGTCATAATAGTTTCTAAATAAAAGTCCTTAGTTATTCAGGCACACTAAAATTAACTTCTTTTATATATATATATATGTGATGTGCCATGATGATGGGATGTAGTCGTAGCTCAAAGTAACAAACGATGATAAAAAAAAAGAATCCATTTATTAATTTTCTTGAAAAACAGCTGTGTTAAAATTTACATCTTCGAAGAACATTAATAGCTTTTTTATTCCATCATTACATTAATGAAAAGACCGCCCGATGTTCCTTTACGAGTTCTTTTATAATCACTGGAAAGGCGGAGCTTCCAAGAAATGACGTCAGCTTCGTCAGCCAATCCAGTTCGCTTTAAATATTTCCAGAACATTCAATAACTGTACGTGTAGAAAAAGCGGGAAAATCAATTTGACTACGGGGCTGTGGATTTAATTCCACGTACTTTCGAATAAGAGATCGCCGCCATTAAAATGAAAAGAACATGCACTTAGAATTGTGATTGAGGAATAAACAAAAATAAAAGACGAAATTTAACTTAGGGTTTTATATGTACTTTTGACTATGGAATTTTATTATTACACACACATATATATATATAATTGTATAAAGCAATTCAGTAAAATTGTATGAAGCATTGTATAAAGCATATTCAGCACAAGTCAAGCCGCGTCGCATCACAACATTCTGAAAATTTGCGCTTGCACAGAAACTGGAAACTAAACAGTTAATGCGTTGATAATTACTGGTATAATTTTAACAATTTCTATTAGTTTTCGTGAACGTTATTCTGTTTTGCAGTGAAAATATGAAATTCTACAAATACTGAACAATTTGAAAAGATAGAATTGTTTCTTCATTTTATCAAGTACGATGTTAATTGAATGCAGTCTTTAAAAAACTGTGAAAAAAAATAATGGACGCATCGCCGTGCGCTTACAGCATAACTGAACAAGAACAAGAAAAATCTTCTAACTATGAGTTTTAGACTAGTTTAAGGAGATCTAGCAGACCAAAATTGATGAAATTACCGATTTGGCAATGTTTTTAACGAAAATTTGCCTTAATACCATTACTACATTGACAAGAAATTTTGTTTTAAACATTTTAACAGCCTTTTAAATGCCACACCCGCCTAATATTTTTATTTTCTTTTACTTCTTAATTGTATCAGTTATTTATTAAAAATCACTGTAGGATGAGAGGAATGCTAATAGATGTGACTGCTACTATCAAACTCTGTTTATATGTATAAATTGGTTAATTTTAAATACTTAGTTTAAAAAAAAATGTTTTTTCATTTTTGAATTTGCAGGTCGTTGGTTTCTTCATTTTTTTTACTCAACTCAGCAAATATTTCTACGTGTATTGTCTGTCAATTTTGCTATGTTTCTGCAGAAACGAAAATTATTTAAGATAGACGTTAACAGAAAGAAAGTGATCAAGTTTCTGAATGTAACGTTATGGAATTCGTGCTGCAACAAGCATTAAACTAAGCACTAACTTTAATTAATCAAAGCACTTTTAATTGAAAATGCAATTCATATACGAGAACAACTTTAAAAGAGAAAAGAAGAAATTATGATGCTGCTGGGCAGTTTTGAATAAAAGTTTTATATCTATTCAAATTCCTATTTTACTTTTTTTAAAAAAAGAATAAAACAATAAATTAATGTTATTAATATTGATTACAAATGTTTTAGAAAAAATATTATAATTAACTCTGGTGCTAAAATTGTTTTGAACGGGTTTAGAAGAAAAAAACAGGTAAAGAAAAATTCTACTTTCATTTTATGATTTTTTAGCAATATTTACGGTCAGATAAAGTTTCAAATAAAAACTTCTAATTTATATTCATCAGCTAAACAGTATTAAGTTTTATTTTATATATAGATGTATTGAAATTCAGTAAAAAAGATATTTAAGAAATCTGAAATGATTTAATGACCATTTAGAGAGATAACATTCTTTAAACTGCGTTATCTCAGTTTGCATTTTATTGATAAATCTTTTTACTTAAAATCCTAAAACTTACACAGATATGGACTAAATTACTTGAGATTTTTATTGCATTTTTATTATAGCTTACTTAATAGAAACGAGGATGAGTTTTGCGAAATATTGGAAAGAAAAATTATTGGAAGTGAAAATGTACTAGAAATCATACTTTTTTTTCAAAATTTTACATGCAAATATACTTTTTATTTTTTTTTTCTCAGAAACTAATTCATGAATTGCAAAAATTTGTCCCTAAAGTTATTAAGAATATTCTAATAAATACAATAAAAAATCATTGGGGTAAAAACAATAAAAATTGCAGGAAAAGGGAGATTTTGATTTAAAATTTTTTTTCAGAAAAAATAAATTTAAAAAAAGGTATTGGCGAAATTTTTTTAGCTTTGGTTTATTTTGCCTATATAACCATTTAATAATATTCATAAAAATAGATAAGAAAAGTTTTGAAATAAAAAAATTGTTTAAAAGTTACCGAGTCCCTTTAAAAGAATAGAACTGTTTATATACCACCGAAGTCTGTTTCGTACATTCAAGTTTATTTCAATATGGCTAATGAGGGCTATGAGCCTAAGCGAATAGATGTCTTCATAGTGAACTTTCAAGTCAGTCAATGATTTTATAGCCGAATTATTGCAAATAATGCAACTTTACCGGCTCAATGACAAAATTTGCCTAAAAAGGCCACAAGACGTTGAAAGTCCAGACAAATAAATGAACTTTCAAGTGGGAACTGGCTCGTATTTATATGGTTTGTAAGCATGGGTATACGGTAGGCAGAAGGACATGTGAGAAAAGGGGCATGGCCTTAAGGAAGCCATCTTGGGATCACATAACACCCGGAAACGACGCTGTAATTTCACTTCGCTTGTGGCAGCGATGATTTTATGTTCAGCCACATGTTTAGAGGAGATAATATCATTTTTAATTAATTTTTCCTTTATTATTTTTAATGAAATGATATAGTCTCTAATTATGTTAACTGAACATCTAATTATTTAATATCAGTTTATTTCATTTAATTACATTATTTATTGTAACATCAGTTACTTTTTAAGGAATGGATTTTATGTAATTGTAAAAGTTTTAAAAATTATCCTACACATGGGATACAGCTTTCAATCTCTGAATCATTAGCCGGATATTTTACTTCCAGACCAACCCAGCTTTCAGACAAAAGTAACTTATCGCCTTCAGTAGACGTCGACTATCATTTCTCTGTTTGGAGAAACTTATCAGCGAGCCAGCAAGTTCTCTCTTTGTTCAGGTTCGAGCTTGGAGATTTGGATTCTAAAATTATTCTAACGTGATCACTAAAACATTTCAGCATCGGTCCTTCAAAAAGGCCCCTTCAAATAACCCAAGAAACGGAAAATCCAGCGTACACAAACTCAGTGCTGCAAATAGGAGACACAAAACAGATGTTAAGGCCCGTACCTCATTGGGGAGAAACTAAAATGATGATTATGTACGCAAAATGTAAAATAACTGCGAATATAGCCTTTGATATAATAAATCAAATGAATGCCAGGTTAGAGCTTGCCTGCCGTTTCGCATCTTTGTAATAAAATCTGCTTAATCCGATAATCAAATCTATTCTGTTTATATGTTCAAAATAGGCCTTAATGCGTTAAATAATCTAATGCTTCTAGCGCACATTACATTGTAATTAACTATGATTTTAAGTTCTCTAAAAGGAAATCGGAGGAATGAAGACAGAGGAGGACAGTGATGTCCTACTTAAAAAGAAAGCAATTAGAGATGTAAAACGGCATCGGAGAGGACTCTTCCTGGGTAAAAGTGCAATGTGTGCAATCTGGAAATGCGAGCACAAAACCAAGCAAGGTGCAAAATGTGTGAAAATATTCTATGAGAAGAACAATAAAAATACAACTAGCACACGCAATATGTATGGGGTACTGAATACTGGATTTATATTTATTTTAAGTAATCAGTTAAATTTAATTTTAAGTTACTTTCCTATAAGCCTTCATTCCTCTAATTGTCAGTGCCAGAATATTTAAATTTGGTAGCACGCGTAAGAAATGCAAATTCTACCAGTGGGAGAAAAAGTTTAAAAATCGACGTTCCGGTAAGGATAGTTAGAGAGAGAAGTCTGGGAAATTTCTGTGCGTGCTTATACGCAAGCTTCCGCTTAGCAGTGACTGCTGGTTAGACGTGGCTTAATCGCTATTATCTTGCTGCCACTAGACTCATCTACGCGCTGTAGGATACAGGATTGTATAAGCCCTGCAGTGTAATTCTACTACTTGTGAATATCTCCAATTTTAAGTTTGATTCTACTGTTTCAGTTACCGCCTAAGTTGCGGCGTAGTATGTTAGCGTCAAGTTGACGCATTGTAAATAATTTAAAGAGTTTAATAAAGGGTTTTTTTAACCCTTCTTCGGTGAAATCACTATTTCTGCAGATTTTACACAACAGATAGACAGCAGAACCTTACTTAAAAAAAAAAAAAAAAAAAAAGCTAAACAATTTAAGTGCAAAAAAACTATGCACAATCATAGTTCTGTGCTCAGAGATCTGCATTCATAGCCCATAGTGTTAAACATTGCACCATGCATCAGGCACAAATCTGCTTAGGCCAAAGGATAAATTAGCATTTCCTTAGTGATGCCTCTTCTATCTTAGCCAGTTACCGTGTTCTTTTTATTTATTTTTTTTTTTGGACGGGTTATGGGTACGTAGATTTGTTATGGATACTTGAATGGCTTTCATTACTTAAAATGAAAGTTGTTACTTTAAATTTATTTTTCGCGGTTTTAATTGTAACATAATACATTTTCCCGGAATTTCTCTTTTCTGATTTCTTATTTTACAAAAATAATTTTTTCACTACTTTCTTTTCCTCTTCACTTTCTAGTTGGAAACGTAAATTTTATTTTTTTATCTTTGTAAATTAATTTTTCCCTTTTTTACAAAAGTAAATTATGTGTTACATTTTTCTTTTTACAAAAGGTTTTCCCATTTTTTTATTTGCATTGAAATTTTTAATTTCTTGTTCCCTCAAAACTGATTTTTTTTTTTTACAAAAGTAAAATTTATTTTCATGAGTTTAATTTTATTTTAATTTATTTTACCTTTCTTGTTTTTAAAATGAAAAATTTTCCAGAAAATTTTCAAGTTTTCCTTGCCACATTTTTATTTTGTAATTAACTTTTCCTTATAAGCACGTTTTACTTTGAAAGTACATTTTTATTTTTTATTTTAACTTTATTCTTTTCCATTTTACCAATATAATTTTTTTTAAAACTTTTCTTTTCTTTTTCTTGTTACTATTTTTCCGTTGTCATATATTTATTTAATAATTTTTATTTCCTGTTTAAACTTTTCTTGTTCTAAATACTACTTACCCATGTCACATTTCCTTTTCTCCAAGAGTAAACTTAAATTTACATGTATTTCTTTACCTATATTTCTATAAAATGTTATTTGGAATTTGCATGAATATCTATATAAGATCAATTTAACTTGAGACCATTATACACGTTCATTCTATAAGGTATTTCTCCCGCCTTCTTAGCATGCCTTCGTGGTGTAATGATCAGCACACTCGGCGCGTATTAGAGAGGTCCGAGGTTCGAGTCCCGACGAGGGCATTGCTCATTTTTCATGACTGTTGCTTCAAAAAAATCTTAATGACTCTACAGTGGCACCCGAACTAAAAAAATGGTGGTGGATCATGATTCTTCACCACCAGGATTTGGCGGTTGCGTCCCCTAATCCCCAGTCGCCCTTTAAAAGGGGGAGCATATAAGGTATTTCTTCCGCCTTTTTAGCATGCCTTTGTGGTGTAATGATCAGCACACTCGGCGCGTATTCGAGAGTTCCGTGGTTCGAGTCCCGGCGAGGGCATTACTCTTTTTTCATGAATCCTGCTTCAAAAATAACCTAATGACTCTACATCTCTATACAATTTACAGTAGAATCTGTTTTAACCGGCAGCAACGGAGCTTTGCTGATTCCGTATACGTATAAAAAAATTTCTGTATAATTGAATATACATTTTAAAGAAAAACATTTTACAGAACAATGATTCATATTCTCTTAGTAATTTAAAGCACAGATTTCTAGAAGAAGATGTTTATAATGAAGCTGATGTTTCATATGAGTTACTGATGTTTTTCTTGGCTGTGTTTCTTGTGAAGTTAGTATTATTATTTTTTTTTCAAAGTCTATGGTAATGTAAATCGGTGATCGTGATAACTTAGAGAAAAGATTTAAAGTCCATATGAAGTGAGTTAAAATCTCTTTTACCTATCTGCGAATGCATCATTTCTAGAAAAAATTAATCTCTCATATTAATATACTCAGATAAATTTTATTTCTTTACCAACTTTTTCATTTAAAGCTGAAGATGAAGCTTCCAAAAACGTAGCAGAATTGTTAAACCAATCAAGATAACTATTTAGTAAAATGTGTTCCAGAGTCCTTAGAAGGTAATGAAAAAAAAAAGAATAAGTGTTTATAGGAAAATATCTGAAAATTTGACGATTTGCAACGGTAGCAATGTAAAAAGAAATAACACACTCTAAATGCCTAAAAGTTTATTAGTAAGAACTATGTCCCTCAGAAATTTTTTTAAAATTGTAATGACATTATATTATTCAAAAATAAATTCCACGAGAACTGAAAATTTTAAGATCTTTACCCGATTATTTAATTGTAATACGAGGGTGGGGGAGACATTAAATGATTAAAATGTGGGTACTCATGTACACCTTTCGAAATGAAACGTACAGAATTTCAACGAACATTTATTTACTTTCTAATTTGTTTGTATCTTTGTTGAGTCATTATAACGAGCGTATGTCAGATACGAAATGCATTCGGAAGCGAAAATTAGCAAGCATTTCTCTATTTAGCAAAGAAATCAAATTACACTGGAAATGAAATGGTATAAAAATGGCCGAAAAGTAGAAAAACTATTTAAAAAGAATACTTTGATTGTACTTTTCGAATGCGTTTTTTTCCAAAAGTAATTTTTAGAAGCTCGCAAATTAGTAATAAAATACCAAATTCGGTCAGATTTCATAAAAATACTGTAAAAAGTTCTGTTTATTGGCAAAATATTACTTAATTCTCTAGTTAGAGTAAAACATGACTTCCCTCAGACATCTGCATAATATGTAACAAAAATTAAGAGCAGTATATGTCGCTGTCAGTATAGTACAAGTTAAATATATTTTTAATTGCTTACTTTAAAGGTAATAAATAAATAACACTCGAGTCTAAATAGGGTCATTTTTCAAAAAACGTGCTTTCATTTTCTCTCTGCACTGTAAATAAAAAACGTGCTAAAATTAAGTAAATAAATGGATGTTTCTTATAAAATACGGTAAATTAACGCAAAATATTTCCTAAAAAATTATGTAATGGGAATCAGTGATTGTAATAAATTAAAAAAAAAAGTCAATATTCGCATGGAGTGCATTATAATTTTATTGGCTATTTGCGAATTCATAAAAATCAGGGAAAAATAAGTTATCGTTTGTGCTTACTTACGGTATATTCTGCCTCTGTCGTTGGAACCTTTTTGTTTTAGAGTTGTAATCTTCCATAACCTGAACCATCAGAAAACGGTATCACTCTAATTTATCAACCTGTTGCTAAGCGTAGGAAACAGTTGTCAAAACGGAAGATTTTGGTGTAAATAATGCGTTATAGACAGACATAAAATTAAAACTACTTATTCATTTTTCCTGCTTTCTTATTATTGAAACTGGTTAAAGAACCTACGTCGGAGCATAAGAGGGAAAAAATTCATTTCATGTTCATGTTTTGTATATTCACAAGCTCACATGTTTTAGAAATCTGCTGTTTGGCCTGGGAAGAAGTTTTTCTGTGTACATTGCATACTTCTCCTATACGTCCGAAAATTTTCTAATAATTTACTTTTCAAATTAGTTTAGTCAAATCCGTGGTTACATGAGAATTATTTTCAATTTTTACTTATAATAGTGAAGTGAAGTATGCAACCAATGTGCCGAATAGAGTGTGCAGCTTGGCCTTAGAAAGTCAGGCATCTTTTCTTAGTCCTTTGCATGGCTCGCCGTAATTATCAATTAATTTCATTCCTTTCCTATCTTCTCTCGAATTTATGAAGCATTCTTGCTTGAATACCTGTATATGAATTTATTTAGATGACTTTGAAATATATGTACATTTTGTGTTGGTTGTAGATGTGTATCTTTTCATCATTCTTGTTTCTTAAAAAGTAAGAATAATATCGGTTAAAAACGTGTTCATATTTTGTGAAATGTATCTTGTAATGTATGATGATCATGATAAATTAAATGTCATATGTGTTCGAAAAATAACATGCCTCTGATGTTTAATTAATATAGTAAGCCCCCCTTAACAGGCACTCACTTAAGGCGAGCAATCGGTTAACTTGAAAAAAATCTTGGTTCCAGCAGCTATGCATATGATCTTAAAGGAAGTGTTATCGGTTAACGCGAATTACGAACTGATTTTTAGCCTCCTGCTTCATTAGATTGTTTAATTTAACTCGAAATCTCAAATTTTTTCATATTTTCCCCAGTTGTTTCTCTGCTGGTGCTGCGTTCAGAAATCTTCCCTCCCGTTAATTGAAAACCTCACAGAATACACTGTATTCTTTAAAGCATAGCCAGGGCAAGTAACATTGCTAGACAACTGCGATCATCACATCAACAATGAGCTTCAACCGCGTTAACAATGAGCTTCAATTAACAAATGCAGTTCTGTGTTCAGATGTGATTTTTTAGTCTATAAATATTAGCTGGTGCTGCTAATGTTAAATCTTTTATAATTCTGAATTAATCTAAAATTACTTACCTGTCTTCTCCTTCCAGTGGTCACCGTAGCAAGTAAGTATCTTCTCTTCTTCCTAAAACTCAGTAGGGCACAGCATACTAAATGAATAATTCCAGTTTAAATTTAAATGAATTGCATTTTCGATAAAATATGTACATAGATTTACTGGATTGTAGTTTAGTTACATACGGATTTTCAGTGCGCACCAATATGTCCTTATTCTTCAAAAGTTCTGCCGACAATGTTCGGCAGACCTGCGGACGGCACGCTGCGACAGCTAATGTTAAATTGCAAATAGTAAGAGAGTGGTTCATAGAGAAGTGGATGAAGGCACACATAGATCTGCAGTCAAAACTAAAAATTCTGGAGAAAATAGACTGTGGTGTATTGGAAAAAAGGTGCCACTTGCTAAATCTACTTTATCCATAATAGTTAAAGATTCTGAAAAATTTCTTAATGCTCCTGTATCGGGTTCCGGTAATAAATCTAAGCGACTTAGCAGTGCTGAGTACGAAGAGTTTTTTTAGTAGTTAATTATGGTAAAGCACACTAAGGCTGTCTACATAAGGGGGATGCCTTCATGGAGGACCTTCTAAGGGTAACTGGACCGTATACACGTCACACATGGGGAAAAACACGAAAGCCCATGCAGCCAGTCCGTTCTCCAAGAATCGAACCCAGGTGTCGGAACTACCAATGTTCAGCAATTTAACCGCTCGGCCGCTCGTGAGAGTTAAGTACGAAGATGTCGAAACTTTACTTCTAGAATGGTCTAAGCATATACGTGTACCTTTCCATCCAGTGTACCTTTAAGTGGACCTATATTTCAGTCAAAAACAAATTGAGATTGCAAAAGATTCAGACATTCAAGATTTCAGTTGTTGCGCTGGTTGGCTTCCCCGCTTACAAAAGATACACTCAATTTTATCATTAGCGATATGCGGTGAAGCAAATAAAGTTGATAAAGAAGGAGCAAGCAGTTGGTTACATGAATATTACTAAGTGACAGAAACGGATGCCTCTTGTGATATCTAAAATATGGACAAAATTGGACTCTTTTACAATCTTTTCCCAGGACTGAATTTTCGGTATGAAAGGCCACAAGTGCCATGGTGGGGCACTCAGTAAGTAACGTTTAACAGTTGTCCCTGTGTGTAATGCAGATGACAGGGATAAACACTGTTCTTGGGTGATCGGTAAGTCCGGAAATCTACGTTGTTTTAAAAATATAAATAATGCTTTACCTTGCATCTACTCTCAGCATAAGAAAGCTTGGCTAGACAGCTCATCATTTCATAAAATGACTTTTTCATTTTTAATAGTCGGAGACTCAGAATAGGCATGTTCTTATGACACTGAGCAAGTGTACAGCCCGCAACATACATGATCTGAACTTAACCAATGTAAATAAAGGTTAATTTCCAACCTCTCTCCAAATACAACAAGTCGTCTTCAGCCTTTGGATTAAGGCATTATTTCAGTTATGAAAAGGTTTTATCGCAAGCAACTTGTGAGAGCTCCAATTCGCGCTGCTGCCATTTTCCTACCCGTCTGCGATAGCGCCATATAGAGCAATTTTTCTTCGAAAATGATCTTTGAGTGCACTTTTGAAATTAAGTGCAGTAATTAATATAGTACTGTAGAGTTTTCTATGACGAAATGCATAATATATTGTAGTAACTATATACCCTAAATGGCTAAGGTAAACATATACTGTAATTGGTTAATGTGTAGAAAAAACTATTCTACAAATAAAATTTGAGTTCCCAGTCAACATGAATTTGTTTTCAACACGAAATCCTGCATTTTCGATCCCTTGAGATTTATGTTAATGAGAGTTTACTGTATCATGCTTATTTAAAAACGTGGTCTTTTTTTGGATTAAGTATACTAAAATGTTTAAATTAATGTTGAATCATTTTTTGGAATTCATGTTAATATTACCTTACATACTGTTGTGTAGGACTTTATCTGCTAAGTATCGATTTCGGGATAAATGTCAAAGACTTTCAAAGAGCAGTAAGGGCTTGATGTTAAATGTAATAATGCCTCAAGTTATGAAGAATGCCCAGATTTGCTAAGTCATTTTTCAAGTTTGAAAAATTCTTTCAGTGTTCAAGCTGTAACGTCATTAGGTTATTTTTCAAGCAGGAGACGTGAAAAATGTGCAATGCCCTCTCCGGGACTCGAACCTGGAACTTTCGAACACGCTCCGAGTGTGCTACCGAAGGCGTGTCGAAAGGAGGGAGAAAATATCTTATACACTTCCCCCTTTTAAAGAGCGACTGGGGATTACGCCAAATCCTGGTGGTGAAGAATCATCATCCACCGCCTTATAGTTCGGGCGCCACTATTAGAGTCATTAGCATTTTTTTTTGAAGCAGGAGACGTGACAAATGTGCAGTGCCCTTGCCGGGACTCGGACCCGGACCTCTCGAATAGGCACCGAGTGTATTACTGTTACACCCCGAAGCCATGCGGAAAGGAGAAAATACCTTATAAAAAATTAAGATGAATATTAATAATTTTAAAAATGTCTAGTATTCCTTTAAATCCTCTGTTGAATTATAGGGGCAGACGTAATACTTCTAAATTTAGGGTTTGGTGTTTCTCAAAAATATCTTTGTTATGCGCTTCAATAGAGTACCGTTGAAGATTTAATTCGCTTTTGTGTTCTTCCGTATAAACGTTTTTAGTAAAGTAGTTTCATAAACGCGTGTTTAATTATTCTCTAGGGCCGTCCTCTGGATGTGTTCTTGCATTTTGCTGTAACTTGCTAAAATTTACACTACCTGTCGACATTATTAATGCAGGGCATTAATCCTTCATCGACTACATTACTTTTGAAAAAGCGACAGAACTTTGCTCCATTGTGAACACTGCATCCTTTGCAAACTATTAATATTTGCTGTGAACTGCAGTCCTGTAGTAATTTTTCAGTTCATTAATGAAAGTATTTAGTTTTCGATGACTTTTTTATGAAGGCTAGGGCCAACACGCTTCTGATTATGCATAATATATTCATACTGCATGTATATTAAAAATTATTATTATTATTATTATCTTAAGATCTTATTGAAGATACAATTTTAAAAACTTTCTCTTTAAATTATTTTCTGAGAAATTTCCAGTCCTTTAAAAACACTTCAGATTCTCCCAACATCGTAAGATCTTAAATATCTTCTCTTCTAACTAATGCAAATCTGGAAACACACTTGTTTTGTAAAGCTGAAAACATGCGATACCAAATAAAGCAACAAAATAAAATGCGATTTTTCATCAAAGTTAGCCATTTTAACCTGTTCGAAGCCTTAAAAAACAGTTTTTTACTGAATTCTAAACATATTTCCTTTTCTCTCTCTTCCCTCTCCCGTCTGGCAGAACTCTCTTTTTTTTTTTAAATCATAGTTAATGACAAAATAAATATTTGACTGAAGTAGGGAGTTCTTTGATAAAAACTAATTATAATTTTAGTATTTGCTTTAAATAATAGTAATTTTTTTTAAAAAAAGAGTGAAATATGAAACGAGCCGAAGTGAAAAGATTTCTTGCATACAAATATCATCACAGAGTTAGTGTTCGTAGTACTTGTTGTGCGATGTCAGACCACTGGAAAACTTTAAGAATTTTCTACCTTCAAAAATCGAAGAATTTTTCGAAATTTTGCAAGCTCTTATTGTTTTTATCAACTTTTTATAAAATATGCGATACTTCTAAAATTTACCTATTTTATTTATCTGTTTCTTTCTCAAATTCTTCTTCACTTTTCTCTTATCTTCTTGAACAAGAATAAAATAATTTCGTTTTAGAGTATGGTGTAGTTAGCTGAACGGAAAATAAATCGATACCATATTTTATATTACTTTCAAGTAGAAATTTGTTTGCACTGCTTAGAGCTCGACATGTATCTCAAAACATGTATTAAAAAATGTCTACGTTATCGCTTTCATGATTGTTAAATTAATTCACGCGTGCAGTCGTCACGTTTCCAATTCGGAGAAGAAAAGTTTTCAAAAATGTAGCAAGTTAAAAGGGAAAAGTTGTTCACCAATAGTCACGTTTTTCATCAGCGCATGCGCGCTTCCTACGAATCTGTTGATCTGACAGCAAGCATCCCGAGCTATTCGGATAAGTCTCTTCGATATACATGATGGGTGTGCGTTATGTGGCCTAAGAGGCATAATAAAAGGATAGCGTTGCGTTATAGTTTTATTTATAGCTATACAGGTAAGTTTTATTTATTTATTTATTTTTTATTACCTCTTCAGTCTTTCTCTGGCTTTTGTTCATTAAATATTTTGGCAAGCAAATAAGAGAAAAATCATCAAAATCGTTTTCAATCTTACGAATGAAATTTCATCTTGTGGTTTAATTACATGGCATTAGTTTTTGCAGATTCTAATAACAACGCTTGAAGTGTTAATGTACATCGTAATGAAAGGTTATGTTAAATACTGAAGTGCATAACTTAGCTGATGTAAAAATTAATTTATTTAAAAAAAGAGGGAGAGAGAGAGAGATCGAAAGAAAGGTAAAAAAATACAAGAAGAAGAATAAAAATGTACTATAAGATTTAGATACCTTCAGTGAATATAATAAAGTGATAGACAGTTTGTTCACTAATTTGTAAGCCTATATACAATTTAGAAATTTAAATTTGTTAGTTAAACTTTTTTTAAAAAGTTACAAGGGATAATGAATGTCTTATATTTGCTAAAAACCCTTGAAGTTCTGAATATGCTGGATTATAAATTCTAAATTGCACTAAGAACAAAAAGAACTGTAAATAATTTTTTGTATAGTAGTTTCATTTCTGTGCTTGGAAACGCAGGATAACAAAACTTTATCCTTCATTTAATGTGCCCTTCAAATTACATTAGTAATGTATAAATATATCAGTATTACGAAGACTTTTAAGTAATGCATAATGTAGGATAAATTTATTAAAAGTACAAACTAGGGAACAAAACATAGTTTTGCTTTGTGAGTAAGTAGCATTTAAATGTAGATGGTAGGTTTAGATTCTCAATTCTATTCAGTGTTCCATTTTAATCCCCTTCCCGCATCATAGAAACTGTTTGATTTTTTATTTTCTGACAAAATACAGGGAGGAGATAAACTTAATTAAATTCAATTATTAAGAAACTACTGCCACGAAAGCTCTAAATTAAAAATGCGGACTATAGCTGGATATCAGCGGGCTCAGGTTTACTTCATATAAATCGTGGACTATAGAATCTTTGCGGAATAAGTGGCTTAAAATTCGTTGTTCTGAATATCCACTCGAAGAGGTTCGTGTTAGGAAAGGCAGTATGAGACTGTCAGATTTCATGCCTGGATTTTAATCATCGGAGTCGTTTATTGTACTGATTGATATCTGTATTCGGCTCTAAGGCCACAACATGCACTAACCGGGTTCGGAATTGTTATTCTTCGGACGTATAGCGCGATGGACTAGCATTTTAAGCCTTTAGATTCGTATATATCCTCATATGCTTAGAGAATTGAGAAATTCCATCTTCTCAAAATTGGGTAAAGGTTGGAAAGGCTTCAGGCCAGAGTTTCAGTTTTCTTCACGGAACATTTTTGTGACTCTATTCATCCTGCCTCATGTATAGTTCGGCTGAAAGGCTCATCCTCCGCAGTTGCTATGATAGTACGGGGGAATAAATAAATTCGATTGATTAATTCTTACCTGTGTTTTCTCGATTATAACTGGAATGAATTTATCATCATCGGCGATGAAGAAGTCGAATTATCATTTTAAGGCCTATGGCCAGCGAACAAGGGATTTCAGGGACTCATCCAGGTTGCTTATGGAGTCCTCCACAGCCTGCATACGTAAAATAGGAACAACAAATTTGTTTCTAAGGATTAATATTTCTTAATAAGCTTGTATTTGAATGAAACGTTAAACTTACAGTTCAGTATTTCACAATTTTATTTGACGGACATTTATAAACGTTAGAAAGGATATGGCCAGAATTTAATGGAAATCATACGTAATAGTATTTTAAACAGTGATTGAACTCGGTGTTCCAGATGGCAGAATACTGAATAACTATTAGATTTAGTATAATAATTATAATTTTTTTCTTGGATTAATGTTTTTCATTAGTTAGCTTTTTAGTCTTTCTTCTTTAAAAAACGTAGTGTGCTATTCCTAGGTATCATAAATGTAGTTATCCAATTTTCCAGGGCTCATATTATTCTTCGAAGCTCAGCTGTACATGCAGGGTCCACCTGAAAAGCGGGAAAACTTAAAAGTACCCAATTGTTTCATGAAATATTTATTATCAGGATTTTTTTACAGATTTGAGTTGAATAAAGTATACTATTTTACTTTTTAAAAATAACGTTGCTCAAGTGAGAGCCAATTCTGCGATACTAGTTTTCTAATCTTGACCGAAAATTTTCCATCACTCGACGAAGCAGGTCAGGTTGAATCCATGCAATTTCTTGCCTGATATTCGTGCACCCTATTTTTCGGACATCTGCAAGGAAAAACGTCACATGCGGACAAATCTGAGGATCTTGCAGGTCATGAGTTGTCGCCATTTTTAGATATGATTCCGTCCAGTAAGAGTTTTCTTAAAGCAGCCATAGACACCTGAGCAATATGACTTGCAGCCTCATTCCGCTGGAAACAATTAATTTCTGGAAACACAGGAAATTGTTGCATCAAAAAGTTACACAGTCATCATTCCTATAAAATGGTTTTATGCAGAAAGCACGCTATACATCGGACTCCACCTTTAACAAATGGCATTAAACGCCAAACAATAATCCAAAACCTCCAGGCACCTTCATGAGACCTTCAAAACCTTCGTGAGCAGAAAATGAACTATCAGACCTTTAAAATTTCCCGCTTCACTAGCAGACCTTGTACTAGCTATGTACTAGTTGAAAATTTTATTCTGATATTTTAAACGCTAGATTATAGTTTATTAATACTAGAGGTTACAGTGTGTTTCACAGATCAAGTCACTTCAGGTTAGGTTTGACCAGTTACAGTGTGTTTTATAGGATCTGGACTACGAAAAAATAGAATACGTTTTGAACGGGAAAAGATTTTTATTAAAATTTTCAGAATTTACTCATGGTAGTTTCTCAAAATGTCGTGTGTAAATTCTGAAAATTCTTCATTCCTTAATTTCCTCAAAAGTGGGTCATTCGAGGAAATTAAGGAACGAAGTCTCAGCTCGAAGTTCTCGATAACCAGCTTCGGTTGGACAACTGAAACCGACCGTATCACAATTGATTTTGTTACTTTCAGCTTTCCTGTGGTGTTTGTCTATCTCCGTAGACCTATATAGCCTTGTAAGAAGGAGGCGATGAATCAGGGCTGTAATGGAAGCCAAGTACTTCCTTCGCAAAAGTGATTCGATAAGCTCTCGTCGGATGCCACGATTGCCATAGTGAATTCTGAGCACGTCCAAGACATCGCCCTTTGATTCTAGAGTAGCTCCAACCTGCTGAAACTGTCTTTGATCCAGTGTTCATAGTAGGCATCAGGAATAAACCTCGTTCTCAAGAACTCAGTGTAGTGCTCTGAATGTAGAGTTAAGATGCACTAGACAGCTTTCTGAGGGTTTCAGTAGATCTTTCTGATCACAAAGATAAAAAGCTTTGGAAAAAAAAACAGGGGTTTTAATTGAATACTGGTCCATTTTAGCACAAAAAAAATTTCTAAAAAAAATAAGCTTATTCAAAATATTATAACTATCTGAAATAAAGTCGGTCTCAAATTTTAATATTTAGCTGTCAATACGTTTGAATTACAAAGTATAACCAATAGAAATTTCTTACTGATACTAAACTAACTTTTAGATTTTCGATATTAAATAAATATGAATTGGAGCTTTTCTTTTGAATCATTACTATTTCTGTTTATGCATGTTTTAATAAATATTTACTAAATAAAATTTGAAATTTAGTAAAAAAATTGCATTGTTTAAAAAAAGGATTTTAATTTTTTGGGGAAAAAATGTTTGACCCGTCAAACATTTTTTTGTTTTGGTCTAAAACTTTGTGGTCTAAAACTCAAATTGCATACAAGCCAGACCACTGATCTATTAGCTAAAACTAGAACAGTCCTCATAAGTTTCTGAAGTTTTCAGTTGGTTGTCTTAATAACTGTGGCGAAGCTGAGTTGAAAGCTAACTGCCTAATTTAAATTCCTTGGAGTTATCTAATTTTTTTTCATCAAGGTAAGCAAAAAATGTTTTAAAGCTTTCTGTGTGTACACGTAAACCTGATGACTAGTTTCCAGCAAATTGGTAACCCTCACTTACAATTTTTGTTCTCCGTCCAACGAAACCTCACATGAAACATCGATCCATAGATTAAAGGCAATATGAGCACATGTTCTTTATTTAAATAATTTCAGTTATTAATCTCCAGCTCTTCGTTATAAAAATTTCAAAGTTTTTCTTTCAATTAATTGTTAAAAATATAAGTTCTTAAATTATACGGTTACATCTTATATTCGTGAAAACAATGTAATTTATGTTTTATAGAATATTTTCATAGATTTTTAGAATATTCTTTATTATTTTTTTTAAACTTTTAGTTGTTTAGATTGAAAACAGCGCATTACAGCTGCTGTCGTGTTTTGTATGTTCGTGCTACATTTTTCTTTTAACTTAAACTCATTTTTTAGAGTTTTAGAACGTGTGATTTACTTACTCCATTTTGTTATGTCTTGATCAACGTTTACCTTATTCTTCGTGCTTCCTTTTAATTTTTTTTTGTAACCTACTTTACATGAAAAGTTAGAAATATGATTTGTCACCAGCACTTTCATACGGAGTTTTATTTTCAGCAGAGGCATATCTTAGGGTTAAAACTAGACTATTTCACTTTTCTCCTTTCGCTCTATTGTTGCATTTATAAATTAGAAAATTTAGACTTTTCAATAATTAAATGAAAATATTGCTTCTAAGTTTAACTTACTTGATTCTTCTGAATCCAGCTTTCATTGAAACATACTAAATAATCTATGAATACTGTTTCGTTTTTATATTCCTATTTATTTATGGGAAAGTTTATTGATAGAGTATTTTTGAGAAATTAGCCTGTATCCGAGTAGAACTGTAGCCCATATCCGAGTAAATTGTTTGTGAAAGAAATAATACAGGGTGGTTATAATTAAAGTGACCCTATTCAGACCCCTCTAGAACCTGTTCTAGAGGGTCTGAATTTTAGAGGCGTTCTAAAGGGGTAGTTCTTATTGAATTTTGATGAAATTTCGTATATATGTTATATAGACATTGGGGAAATGATTTATGCAATAAAAGAATTTCATGATCATCTTCTTCAAACCATTCTTCGACAGGGGCCATTTTCAGAATCTCTTTAAACGACGATATTTAGGCAATGCAACTAAGCTATTGCTGCCGTTCTGATACAACAGTTTTTCCAGTAAAGCTCGATCTTTCTTATGTAAGGGCATGATTAACGATGACAAAGGCACACAGAATGATTTTCTGGCTCTGATTCCAAGTCTCTTTATAGGTTTGACTAATATACGTAAGGAATTTTTGAAAACTGCTATCTAGTGGTCAAAATTTGAACTATTTTTTATTGCAGAAATCGTTCCCCCATAGTCCATATAATGTGTATACCGAGTTTCATCAAAATCCGATAGGCAGAATGGGTTCTACAGGGTTCTGAATAGGATCACTTTAATTATAACCACCCTGTACGTCATATTTTCTATTTGTGTGCACTTTAGACTGATTGTCTTTGCGAAACTCTGTATTTCTTCCGAAACTCTTCTTCCGAGTCCTTTTTTCATGTTCATTTTTTATTTTTCGTATGTCTTTTAACACCGATAAAATAGCCAAATGAACTTATGTCTGCGTAATCTTAACTTTCTACATATCCAATTGTGGTACAGAGTAACCATCTTTTAGTTCGATTCACACTGAAATCGATTTTAACAGTTTTCTTCAACAAATCAGTACAGTGTAGCCAATCGGATCTGATTTAGTTCATGCGTCATTTCATTAAGTAAACTTGCAACAGAATATGTAATAATTATTTCTAATCGGAATTTTATCAGCAACTGCAACATATTCAGATTCAGATTTGCCTAGCGTGTCAGTAAAATAATTTTTTCGGCAGGCATAAAGTTATAAAAATAAAGCATGATTTTAAATAATTAGGTCACAAGTCGATAAATATTCCAACTCCCTCTGTGTACTTGATATTTCACAGTTTCCAGACTCTTTATATAACCTTTAATTTCATATTTTCTTTTTCCCAAGAAATGAAACAACATCAGTTAATCTCTTTAAATGAATTCAGTGTATCTTTATTTGTGCAATCATCTGCTATTTTCTTCTGCATATTAAAAGAATATTCAATATTTTGCGATCTAATATTTGAAAAGTTTTAACCGGATGAACAGATTTTTTATGATTAATTCAAGTAGTAATTAAATAGTTTAAATTATCGAAGCCGGTCTTTTTTACATTTTAAATCATTCGGGCCCGTCAAACAAAAGTAATGTTTGCAGTTATTTAAATTAAAATAACTGATATATGGTAGTTTCTTCTTCAGTTCAGTCTTAATCTCTGGAAGGCCTGATTAAAACTACTTTGCCATAATTTTAAGCAAATGATTTATTCAGAAATAATTCAATGTATTTCTATACAGAATCATTGAAAATTATATCATTTTTATGATCAACCTAAGTTTAAATCTTCTATTCGATACGTGCAAAGAACAGTTTTATTTACAATTGTTATATTTTCCTTAGGCGCTTATTTAGACTACCTCGTTCGAGTTGCACGGAGAGCACTATTTGGAAATCTAGATGATTGCTTTTTACATAATGTTTTGAAGAAATACTTGAAAGTTCTCAATGACATTAAATTAAAAATTGAGTTTTCTGTATAATGCTCTTGTGTTTGTAAGATATGGGGAAATTATTAATATTGATGTCACAAGAATAATTTTCTCACCGGTCATGTCTTAACAGCCATTCGGATGCAATAACTGAATGATTGGTAACGTTAAAAGTTACGAACAGCAGAATAAAGAAATTTTGTAGCATTGTATTGTATAAAGTATAGAAGGTCTGATTTTGGTCTGGAAGATTCAGGTTTGATTCTTTTTTAGATTCTGGTTGTGAAGTTACAATAGTATCCAAAAATTTGTATTTATTTCTCTTGTTATTTTTTAAATTTTCGTATAGGCTTCTTTTATTCACCAAAAGGTAAAGTTTTCCCCCCAATGTCTATAAAAACATGCAGAAATAAAAATAAAAATAAAATTTGTGAAAGAGATAATAATTGTGAAGTTATCTAGCCAGAGTGTTTTGGAGTTGGTCTGCCGGTGCTCCTCATATACACTCGTGTGCAAAAATAAGAAAATTTGTACATTATATCGAATTTCTAAAAAAAAAAAAAACTGACAAATTTTAATGAAACTTGGTATGAATACACATTAAGAATAAAGAAAGAGCTATACAAAATTTCATTTTATGTACGCATTATTATGAGCAAAGCTCGTAGTACAGGAATGTCCAAAATCCCTGTTGTGATATCGAACTGAAAATGAGTCTAACATTGGGTATGGTTTCCTCTCACAGCCAGACAGGTTGTGCAGCTTAACGGCATGCTGGACAAGAGACTGTTGAGGAGTCCCTATGCCAGTCGATTCCTCTTTTGCAGCAAGGCAGTTTTTATCTCCGGGATGGTTCTCGGAGGGGGATGAGGAGCTTAACTTGTCCTCCCAAAAGCATTGATCCAAGGAGGACATTGTCTGCACCTTGTCAAACGCGCTCTCTTGTGCTCTGCAATGAGCAGGACGCAAACAGCGGGTCATCTGGAATACAGCCCTATCTCATGAAGCCTTCGGGCAACTGTGAAACTTGGGTTCCAGTGCAAGGACTGTGAAACTTGGGTTCCAGTGACAGCATACAGCTCACGTGAGAGCTGTCAAGCTGTAGCAGTCCTGTGTCGCTGCCCTGAAAGTGCGAAATAACGATCCGCATTCGTCATTGTGGATCTTGGTAGACCTTGTCCAGGTCTTTTCGAAATGGATCCAGTGTCTTGAAGCTGTTACCATAAATAAGACGACTCTGAGACTTACATTCAGTTCTGTAGCCACCTGCGCTTGTGATGAGTATGCTTGTGATGAGTATGCTTGTGCACCTGCGCTTGTGATGAGTACCGACAGTTCTGTACGTCATTCCATCATCCATTCATTCTTAATTGCTCATTTTACTTGATTCCGGACAAAATTTACTCAACTCTTGCGAGAAACAAGGCAAATGTCGTGAAGCACATAGATCACGCAGATCGCCAAAACTCCTCGTGCGCTTATATCCCATCCCCTTTGGTTCAGCACTTTTCGTAAAAATAGACATAATTTGCAAATCCTCTTGACTTTGCACATCAGTGTATTAATTTTGCATTCTAGTCAAGAAAATCCAGTAGATTGTAAGGTGGGAGGCATTCATTTTAGTGTTGCAGCCACATATGTTTTTTTTTAATTTGTGTAAATACATGGGAAGTTTGACGTGCCTACATTTTAAGAGAAAGTTGCGACAGCTTGTCCTTTTGCAGCAACTGGGTTTTTAGAAAGCGCAAGCTTCCAAATTTTTATTTTTATTTCGTCTTCTTGACTAGACTAGAAAATTCCTTTAAAGGTTTTATTCTCAGTTCTCAAGATGGAAGAGTATGAAACTGACTTGCTCTGAAAATTGTCAAAGCACTGTTCTTTTTCTGGCCAGAAAACATGCTATTTTATATCCGTTTATACTACTACAGGAAGGAAACAATTAATATTACTGTTTTACGTTTAAATTATAATAAAATGAAATTATGCACGCCGTGTTTTAGTGTATTAGATTATAAAGTGCTAACCTGAATAACAGATTTGGAGTCCAATAAGATAAAAGAGTTTGAAATTCTTACTTCTTAGGCTTAACTATTGAGGGGCAAAGTTGATGACCTTAATCTCTGTAGGTAATGGAGTAGTGTTTTAGTCCTTCAGTTAAATAACGAGCAAATTATCTTAAAGGAGAAACTAATACCGCCATTTTCCTGATGTGTGAGGCGAGATCCATTAATGTAAATACACAGGTGCTCAAATTTAAGGTATTCGCTAATGATAGTTTCCAGAATTATCGATATTAATTTCATTTCAGATAAAACTTTCTTCTAGACTAATTGAGTGAGGTTAAATGTACCCTCCGAGTAATCAGCAATCAATATGTTAAATGGAGCAGGTATAATTTCAGGTTTGTTGGCGATACTACTTTCCTTTTTTCTTTCTTTTATTTTCAAGACTTTTCTGCAACGCTCCATTCTAGATCTTGAGTTATCTTCTGCGATTCAAATCATAATTTTCCCAGTAATTATTTGTAGGTAATCTTATTAGCTTTTCAGAAAGGCACAAAGCTTTCTGTTGAACTATTTCCACCAAAAGGACGTTTTGTTTTCGGTAAGCAATAGATAGCTTGAATTGTGGCTGTTTTCATTGATCTAGTAGTAAATCTTAGCATGAGATTTTGGTCTGTTTCCAAATTTTTAATTATTTCCATGCTGAAGATTCTAAATATTTTACAGCAATACGTCGGGATAAGTTTTTATAGGTATTCTATACTTTGAATTAGCAATATGTCTGATACAACCCCATAGTGCTCCGGTTTTCAAAATTACTCATGTTCTTGCTTTTATCATAATTTCTTTCTTTCTTTCTTTTTTTTTTTTCTTTCCTTTTTTTTGGGGGGGGGGTATTTCGATGTCAACTTCTTAACCAAGATATTTTCAATGTTTTGCGACAACGTGACTTTATATTCTATATTAATTTCTGTTATTTGACGATTAAAAGTAAATGAATGTTTTTCTCTTTTAACTTCCATACCCTTCTTTTCGCATCCATCGAAAATCATCTTTATTAAGACATTTACTATTCCTGATAATATATTTCTTTTCATGTTTGGAAAGGTACACAATTACTAAGTCATCTCTCTGTATTGAATTTTGAAATGCAGTATAACCTTTATCTGTTTGTTTAAATTTAAAGATACTACATCCGAACTTCACAACCCCAAAATATCGTTGTATCTAACATCTAATACATTAAAATATGTTACCAATGATACAAATCGATTGGAGTTTTTGATGGACTAGTAAGCAGGCTTAAAATAGGTAAACAGTGCGCCATTAATTTCACCACTTTTTACGAATATTTTAATTGTTCGGCATAGTACTGATGATTACTGAGCAGCATTTTTTATAAATTCGGCCTGAGCAGTTACAAGTAACAATCTGATTTCGTATAGAGTAGCAAGCTTCCATTGAATACGATAATCAAAGCATAAAACGAGGCTATCCAACCATCGGTTACAACTTGCTTGTGAGTCAATTACTAGCTACCAATAGCTCTATTAGAAAATTATTTAATGCATTTTTCCAGCACATAGGTAAGATGGCGACATCGCCGACTGGAAGTAGAGAAAGGCGAAATAGCTCACACTCACGAAATAGCCCTGTGTTCACTATAGAGTGAAAAAATTCTGGGAATAGTTTATTCTTCTTTATGAATAGTAAAATAAATCTTTTCTTTAAGTTCTGTTAGGAGACCGGCATTTTATTATACGTTAAACAAGTATAACTCTACGGCTGGTATTTGCTCTTGGATCCAGATTTTGGAGATATTTAGCTTGTAGCGATCATACTGCATACCTTTTCTAATTCTTGCATAATGAAATCTTTTTGAAAGGTGTGTTTTGCTACTAGTAAATGTATTAATCGTCATTTGAATCTTTATCGATCTCTTCTTGAATTTCATGTCATTTAATTTCTTTTCTGTAGCTCGGCATGATGTTTAATAAACGCAATTATTTAACTTCAGTTATTGATTCTTTAGATGAAAGTATAAGCTGGTTAAAATATTTCTGATGTTTTTCGCTAATAGAGATAAATTTATAAATTTTCTTCTAATTTGTTTATGCCTCGATGGAGATGTGTTGTTTTCATTTAACACATAAAATTCTGTTTTGGCAAAATAAAATCCTAAATTCGCGAAAGTATAAGAGCTTTAATTTCACTTTCAAATTTTACTAATTGATTGATAATATTTGCTTTTAAAAGCAATAAATGGTATTCCTAATAATATAAATCCTTACTTTAGTATTTATTTACCTACCTAACTGTTATAGTTAGAAAAATAAATTTAATTTTGTAGTATATTCAAATGATAATTTTTGTAAAAGTTTCCAAACCTGTCGTAATTAAAATAAAATACTTCTAACTGCAAATGTTATACAACTGGTGCAGAATCACATATTTTTAAAATTTCTACAATGTTTTACATTTAAAAGTTTTGTAGAATTTTTTACAATTAAAAAAAATTAATGGCAATTTTTTTTGATATACTGAATTATAATTTGAAGTCTTCCAGAGTCAGTTATTTATTCACTTATTTCTATATTTCAACTCTACTTTGGTACTCCGAAATGAATTTCTGAAAAAGAAAATTAATTTTAAAAAATAAATAAATAAACTTTTTTAAAATTTTCATGTAAATAAGTTCTTTGTAATAATTTTCTATGTAAATAAATATGATTTCTATGTTCTGCTGTCATTCAGTGGCTTAAACTAGTTACCTTTATGTCACAGCAGACTAGATTTGCCACATCTTCTTTCTTCGTTTATTTAATACATCTTCTTTTATTTAATACCACATCTTCTTTTAGTTTCATTGCAAACTACCCGTTTTCTCGTCAGCTTTATTTGTACGGTCATTGCCGCTGAGGAGCTTTTCCGCTTAGATGAGCTCGAATTTTCAGCCCCATCGGCTGCCGAGGTCAATTTGTTTCAATTTCGCTTCTCTATTCAATAGCTTCCTGCCTAAAAATGCTATTTCGCATTTTCTCACAGAATTCGGAATCGCGCCGATTAATATGGATATTTCATTCTTGAAATTACTAATTTTTTTTCTTGATTTACATGTGATTTCAACAGAATGTATTTCTGCCTTTCAGTGTTATGCTTCGCTGTCGTTTTCAAGCAAAAAACAACAAAATAAGAAACAGATGTTCTAACTTCTCGTTTATTTCCTGAAGTTTATTTTTATACGTGAAATAGTTACTTAATTGTATAGCATCTTGCATGCAACTAATGAAATAATTTATGTTTTTGCTGTTTTTCAGAAATTTGTTAATGCAATTAGAAAATCTCATTATAGCCGAGAATTACCTGTAAATAAATGCTAAATGAGTTTGCTTCTAATGTATTAAACAAATTAAAACGCATTAACTTAATTCTTTGGTCTAATATTAGTCAAATCTTTATTTTTCTTAACTGATATATAACTGCCATGCTGAATTTATTATACAGAATTTACTTATAGAATTTCATGATTTTTTAGTCTTATTATTTGTTTTGAGATGATGATTTTTATCCTGCAATCTTTAATTGTTATTAATTCGAACTATAACAATTTAAAATTTATTAATTAATAACAATTTAAAGATTCTTTTAATCTTTAAAATTGTTATTAATTCGAACAACTGCATACACAGATTTTCGGCTTAAATAGGAAAATATTAAATAACTAAAATTGTGCACATTTAAAATCATAATCGTTAATTATCTGATATTCCAGTTTTAACTACAGAAAAAATGTTGCCGTTCTTTTTCTTGGTCTATAAATTGTGATTGTATAAAATAAAGAAATCCATATCGATTTTATTTTGATTTGGTTAATTTTAATTAAGAAAGGATTTTAGTGCTCGCAGATTTTATTTATTCAATGTTATTCAGTTAGTGTTTTGCCCTTCAGAGCATCCAGTAACGTGTAGTTTAGCATTTGGCTTAGGTGTATGAAATAAAGAAATGCAACGAAAAAATACAGCACGAATGACATGTAGTTTAGAGCAGGGAGAAAAAACTTCCTTTTTTCTTCTAAATTACAAAATCTTTCATTTCATGAAGCAACGGAAAACTTAATAATTTAAGTTAAATACATTGTTGGTCATTAAAATTTCTACACTGTGAAGTGAAACCTGGAAAAAGGTAGAACAAGCTGGGTTAGCAGATGGATTTGCATTTCAAGGCTTTCTCACATTACAAGCAAGAGTATCAAACTGAAATAACGATTTCCCCTTCACAGGTCACATTTACTCTTTGCTTTTTGCGTTAGACATCGTATTGTACCTTTTGTAAGAAGCTGGCCTCACCAACGGTCGAGCGGTAAAGTCGCTAAACGTTGGTAGTTCGGTCCGAGATTCGAATCCCGTAAACGAGCTCGCTGCATGGGCGTTTTCGTGATTTTCGCCATGTGTAACGTGTATACGAATCAGTTTCCCTTAGAAAGCCCTCCGCGAAGACATCCCTACTCTTAGGCAGATAGCCCACGGGCGCTTTGCCATAACCATATAAACCAAACCATCTCGTAAGAAGCTAATAAGCTCATACAGCACGCCTCAAAATTCC
>KK121301.1:254325-330394 GCA_000611955.2 Stegodyphus mimosarum | reverse complement strand
TTTTTTTTTTTTTTTTTTTTTTGTGGAAAGATTTCTTTTTCTACTTGCTTCTTGTTGGCGCTTATCACTTGCACTGTACTCTTTTCGAATTATTTGGGTCACTCTTTTCTCTGTTAAGATGCACGCACACTTTTTTGAAACATTAAATGTCTTTGTTAACGAGATGGTTGTTAGAAACCTGCCGGTGAATATATGTCGGCGATACAAGTCTGTTGGGATATCAAGAAGTGTGCTACTAAGCTAGCAATTCTCCTCTTGTAGGTAAATAGACGCTGAATGAAATTAACAAATCTTTCTTTTAAATGAATTTTTTTTTCTTACGTTTTTGTTCGCCTTTTATCTCGTTAAAAGTCTCGAGCATGACACACGGTCTCAGTTTTTTACTTTCTCTTTGATCAGCTTTGTAATTCAAGTCTCACACTCCTGGTGAATTAGTTGAAGTTCTCTCTTTGAAAGTGAATACTGATATAACGCTATGTGTCACTTTTATAAAATTTCATTATTGTTTCCTTTTAGACTGTCAAGTCTTTATTTATATAAAAATCTCTTTTGTTTTACATTTTTTGAAACTTTTGCAAAGGGATTCACTCTACTTAAAAAGCTTCGCTTCGGCACTTTTAACAAAAACATGTGAAGAGCTAATGAAACATGTGAATATTATGTGAAAGTGTGAAAAGCATGTGAGAACTGCTTCATGGTTTAGGCAATTTTTAATAAAATGATTGCTTATCTTGATTCCTACAAGATACACACACGTTTCGAGATATTATTTGCATTCGAAGTATTTCAATTCTGACACAAAAAAATATTTCTTTATCATTCCTTGTTGCATCATTACTTAATATAACTTTTTAAAGAAAGACACTAAGTGCGAGACTTTCATCACGAATACTTTCAATTTACGTTAACCAGTTCTGTGAAGTAACAATGCCTGTAGCAACTTTATGTCACCTGGTCTTTAACCTAACTCATTAATCTGCTCGGTCTCCAGTTTAGCATTCAGAAACATTTCCAGGTCAGAGGCCTTATTTCTGTTGGTTTGAAAATGATGAACATCATTTAGGTGCAGCTGGTTGAGTACACGAACAAGAAAAGGAATAGCAATGAGAACGTCAATCTTACTTGTCAGGGAGTTCTAGATTTTGATGTCATTTCTCGCTCTTTTCTATTAGAAAAATAAAACTAAAACTCCCAACTTTATTGATGTTGTTTCAGCATATATGTTTTAATATACAAAGAAATCACGAAGCCTATAATTTTGAAATGCTTTTGAATTATTCAGAAATTATTCATTTGTATTTATCAAAACTAAATGAGCGATCAAGGGAATTTCCTGTTGATGGGAATGCCAGGCGCGATGCTTTTTGCAAGAAAATTCTTTAAAATTACTAATCTATAATCTAGTGCATGCAGTGTAAGATACACCAGAAATGTCTGTGAAAGGGTTGTACAGAAGACACTTTTCACATGAACAGACAGAAAACTTTTCACACGACCCATGCTTATAGCACTCTTAGAGAAATTAAAGATTCTCGCAGGAGCGAACGAAGACATTACGAAGCTGCGAGGAGAATGTGACCAAGTCTTCCTCTACTACAGCAGCTCCAGGAAAACTAACTGTTTATTTTTTCATTTAAATTAATTTCTGGTGTCTATCTTTTATATTATTTTTAGTCCAAAGGGGCAATTTGCCCAGAAGGGCTATTGATTTCGTTTTGGCATTTTGCGTCGATTCGCTATAAACGGCGAATCACTTTTTAAATTGTTGCCACCAAATATTAGAACCTTGTATTATATTTAAAGAAATTAAATAATGAAGAATCTGCATAAATGTATGTATGTTTCTCGCATTGTAGTAAAACAACGGTAACTACAGCCATCAAATTTTGAATAACGTACATCTGTATATGGACATCTGGAAGCCCAAATTTAGAATTTGTTTTATTATCTATCTTATATTTTGTAAAGCGTTTAGAAGCTTTTAATTAAGAAACGCAACGATTTCAAAGCGAGAAATGGCAACACAATAAGGGGAAAAAAGAAAAAAAACTTTTTTATCTCCAGCGCGAGAGACTGTGTATCGGAAATTCTAAAAATATGCTCTTTTAAATATTTTGCGATATTGCTGTTAAATTGAATTTTATGGTTTAAGCGCGAAGAACATGATATTTAATAAATAGAGGTAACATACAAAACGTTAAAAAACGTCCCTTTGGGCGTAATATAAAACCTGAAAGCTTTCAGTTTTTTTTTTTTATTTTAGTTTCATATTGAGATTTTATTATTGTTATTGTTGTTGTTGTTGTTATTATTATTTAGGGGAATTTTACATCCACTAAACTTGGGATCCCGAACCGCAGTATGCATGGCCCATCTCATAATCCGGCACTGCCAAATGCTTTCATCTTTCAGAAATTTAAGCGGCTTAACATGCAAACAAATAGTCACGAAACAGGGCCCATGAATAGATGTGAGTTAGAGCAATATCTGTAACTCACCTGGATCCGTTTTATTCTCAAGCTTATTTTTTAAAATCAATTCCAAATAAAGTTTGCAAAACATGATTTGAGAGATAACGCAGAATCCTCTCAGCTGTTAATTATCTACCTTTAATCAGATCAGTTCATTTTAAAATTCGAGCTTTTATGAGTGATTAGTGAAGATTAGTGATTGATTAGGTATGTCTGCAGACATACCTAATCACTCACTAATCTTTGACATATCATAAACTCCATCTGCATTGCAAAATAAAATGCCACAACAAACCAACATCAGAGTGATGAGAATAAACCTTACATGTTTGATAATTTTTAATATGGCATAATGATTTCAATAAGTTTTAGAAATTTTATGTTTAGTCTCCTGCTTAATTTTTTTTTATAACGAGTATAAAACTTTCCTAAATATTAGCGTGGGCACAGTAGGAACTTGTAAAAAGTTAGATTTCGTGTTTTATATCAAATTAATTCTTTTTTATTTAAAATTACGGAAACACGAATCTTTGTGTCATTTAAAACCTTTTTATAACTGTAACTCTAAGACCAAAGGTTGCGAAAATAAAGGCGGGGTAAAGACTTTTGTGAATCAGGTATATAACTGATAATGTATTAAACAAAGCTACAAAGCGCACAGCTTAAAAGATTACACACTTTAACCCTTTAGTATCTTGAAATCGTGTCATGACATTAATCTCTCTTGTGTGTATGTTATATCTACCTGTATTCCGCGTGTAAAGACAAAAGAAAAAAAGAAAAAAATTTCAGAAGTTATAAATTACAAGAAGGTTTCCTCGCGTAGTTAGTCATTGCATTTTTGTAACTTACTTGTTTAAATTGGTTTCACTTATGCCCAAAAAGTAAGTCAAGACATTCCAGAAATTTCTGAATCTAGACAGAAAGAATCAACAGGAATACTCGTTATTCGATTTACCAAAATCGCTTTTAATTTCTGATACTAATGATAGAAAATAACAGTTTTCAGTAAAGTGTTTTAAAGGAAATTCGATCAAGCAATTGCTTCATGATCTTGAAATTTTATTTAAGGATGTAGTAAATTTCTAGTCTTTTTTAAACGTTCCTTCTTTGTCTTTTTCTCTCTCAGATTAATGTTTATAAAGCATATTTCCTGCTTAACAATAAATTCTTCTTAATAGGGGTAAATCCTAGTGTTCTACGGGAGGAATTTTGCGAGTTAGGTTCATTCAAACGGTAAACATAATCAGCACTGAACTTCTTTCCATGTCTCAGCAGTCAGGTTCGATTTGACGCTCACTTCATGGACAAATCAAAGAGCTAGCTACCAACGTTATTTGCAATATTTGGTAGGTTTTGATTTAAGGCTGTTTAAAGTTTTCGGATCATGGGAACTGTATTGTTGTTTATTCATTTTCTGGAATTTGTTAATAACCATAGTACTTTCTCAGAATTTTGTAACATAAGTTAGAAAGAAATTAAGCTGTTGGGTAGGCAAATCAGATGAGAAGGTAATAGGCAAAGACACCTTCGTTAATTAGAGAACATATTTTTCACGAGTTTTAATTAAGGTATCTATGTTGTTTGCAAAATTTCCCTATTATGCTAAATTTATTTCCGGAATTGATTGCATTAATCTATTGGAGAATCGAAGAATATTTAGAAATTTATGTATTTGACTCATGAAAACTGAAAATTTTAATATGAATTCGAGCAGGGTCATAAAACTTTCAAATCAATAAAAGTGATAATGTATGATGCTCTGTCTTCTAGAAGTAACATAAGTGGGATTTTTCATGTAACAAATGCAGTTGTCTCATGTAACATGTATTTACAAATAAAAATTAAAACTGAATGATACCCACCAATAAATAAAAACCGCTGAACACCCTGAAACTTAATCCCGGCGAACAGGCTGCCTGCTTGGAATTTTGGGGTTTTCTTTTCATGCTAGGTAACTGTAATACAGTTTCGCTTAGAAAAACCTCTACGAAGACATCTCTTCCTTAGGCAGGTAGCTCTCTGTGCTTTTTCGCAGTCGTAAACGAAGCAGCTAGAATTGAAAGAAGTGGGCGTGCCCTTTAAATCCTCGATAAATCGAGCCTATTTAACAGCAAAATTTATTATAGGTTTTCGGAGAAGAAAAATGAGGAGGAATCAAATTTATTTTTGACATTAACATAATAATTAAACATGATTGAGAACCAAGATGTTATTTTTCGTAATGAGTTTTTTTTTTATTTCCTTTTTATCAGACCTTGGATATTTCTCTTGTTTCTTTTCCAGTGAGTCTATAAGGTATATCTCCCACATTCTTAGCGTGCCTTCGTGGTGTAGTGGTCAGCACACTGAGCCGGTATTTCAGAGGTCCGTGGTTCGATTCCCGGCGAAGGCCTTGCATATTTTTCATGACTCCTGCTTCAAATAAACCTTGGATTTGGCGACTAGGTCCCCTAAAACCCTAGTCGCCCTTTAAAAAGGGGAGTATATAAGGTATATCTCCCACATTCTTAGCGTGCCTTCGTGGTGTAGTGGTCAGCACACTGAGCCGGTATTTCAGAGGTCCGTGGTTCGATTCCCGGCGAAGGCCTTGCATATTTTTCATGACTCCTGCTTCGAAATAAACCTAATGTCTCTACAAGTCTCGTAAAACTTTTGAGAACATATATATTTTCATTGGTATTGTTGGGTAACTTTCACGTAATACGTTCCACTTCCCACTCTAATTGAATTAGAAAGGAAAGGGCTTTACATGAAGGTCCTCCTTCCTTATGCTTTGCCTTCCTTATCAATGAAAATATGCGTGAAACAATCAAACAGTCTTACAAAGCGTGTGCTGTACATGACTTTTGATGGTCTGTTTAATTGTCACTTCATGCTACACTGCCTTCGAACAATATAATTGATGAGATGATCGGAGGTCACTGTCAACGGTTGGAAGTTTATCAACCCTTTGGTGAAAGATATTCTATTGTTGACTTAGTCCTTTTTTTTTTCCCCTTCCTCTTAAATCGTTAGACGATTTCAGGTAGGAAACCTTAACTGGAAAAGGTTCAAGACACGGGAGACAGCTGAAAGCAATATTAAATTGTGTTATTCAGAAAATGACAATTCAGTCAACTCGTTCGTGACTGAAACTGAACTGAGACAAAACAATACATACGAATAAAGTCGTATTAAACTTGAGTGGATACAGGATTTTGACACCGAAGAGTACACAGATGGGGCAATCAACTAACCCGTAATAAAAACAGAGGTATCATAATAACAAACAAACACTAACGCTTCCCGAAAACACATAACCTCTTAGAAGAATCCTATAAGGTCAAAATTACTACCCTTCAAATAATAAGACGACTGCCAAATTTAATAAGCGTAGGGATTATGCGCAATCCCTGTGGCATTCTAGAATGAATTACCGAAATGGTAGTATTAAAGTCCCGACTTTGTTAACTTTTTATTGAAAACTAAGTTAAACTTTCTTTAAGTTACTTTTAATACGAAATACTCCATCAGAAACCCTAGAAAACTGTTAAAATGTCTTACTAATAGTAAAATCAAACAGGAGATATTTCAGTGTTGCACAGATTTACTCCAAAATTTGAGAATACGCACTATACATTTTCCATTATAAATGCAACTTTCAAAGTAAGTGATAAAATCCAATTAAGTGCTATCAGTTCTTACATTTCGTCTGCCTAATCGATAGTTTATTTTATAGGAAACTGAAATCAAAAACTTGAAACTGAAAACAAATGAATCATTTTAAATAATCAGTTGCAGATTTTGAATTAAAAAAATAGAAATTAATTAATTGCTTCTATTATTCTGAACTAAAAATGTAAACATTTAGTTGCATGGCCTTTAATTGATACAATAGATTTCAAGCAACATAACACCGATTCCATAAAATTTAGGATTGTTTATGTTGTTGTTCAATAAATTTAAGGCAAAGTACTCGAGAGTCATCTGCGTAAGGGAAGACCTTCATTAAGAACAGTATAAAAGTAACTGGTTCGCATTCACAAGAACTAAGTTGGAAAGTATTTTGTCTCAATTTTCTTTGCCGAATAAGTTTAAAATGATCTCCTCTCATCATTTTATACTGTATACACTTATTTAAAATCTAGGTCGTAAATTTTCATTGACATTGATGTCAGGGGTTCGTTTTGTTTTTGTTTTATGTGATTATGGCAAAGCCTCGAAGGCTATCTGTCTAAGGGGAGGAATGCCTTTTTGGAGCACTTTGTAAGGGAAAACCGGCTTGTATACACACTTTACATATGAGGAAAACCATGAAAACGACCATGCCGTCAGCCCGTTCGCAGGTTCGGACTGAACTGACAGTGCTCAGCGATTTTACCGCTCGACCGTTGGCGGTTCCCATTGATGTCAGGAGATTTGGAGTGTGCACTTATTGTAAAATGGTCACATTTTTCAAATTATGTGCGAGCCAGTATGGAGTAATAGTTTGGAATATAACTATTTTTAATGTAACACGAATATTTTTTTTGAGCAGTTGATTTTCTTTCGGAACATGAAGTTCCCATTCAAGTCTAAATTAGTAGCACATTTTTTTAGGTTTCTTTTCGGTATATATAAATAAATCGTGTACTTCACGACATCATCAATGAATTCCAGCCGAGCTTTCCCTTGAGCTTGTGGCCATTTATCGTCATACCATGACGAAGCATTCTGCTGGAAATATATTTCATAAAAGAGTTCTGGTCAGTTTTCACCAAACAGTAAGACGTCCATCACGTTTAAAATGTCAAATTTGATCTCATGGCTAAAGGTTACTTTATTTCAGACTTTCTTAACCTTTAAGAAATAGTTCTTGAAAAGAATGAAAAGCGTTTCAATTGTAGAAACAAACTGAGAAACTAAATTATTTCAGTAACAGCGTATATGATAAAAATACGTAAAAACGCTTTACATTTTATGTTAGTTAGCTAGGTTGCCGTACATTATATATGTAACTATATTCGTTTGTTTATGTAGTGCTTTTCTTTGTGCATTCGGGTTAATTAGAACGAAGGTTGTTGCGAATTGAAATCCTAACTGTAAAACATGTACTTATACACTTTGTAGAGTCATTAGGATTTCTTTGAAGCAGCAGACATGAAAAATGAGCAATGCCCTTGCCGGGACTCGAACCCTTGAATACACTCCGAGCGTGCTGACCATCATACCACGAAGGCAGGAGAAATACGTTATAACTTAACTACTTTTATTCTTGACAACCAAAACAGGACACTAGAATCTTAATCATTTCCTTACCGCAGGTTATTATTATTTAATTATTAATTATATTTATTGTATGAATCTTTTTTCCAAAAGGGCTAAGACATTAATTAGTGAAAAGGACATAAAACGTGGTGATTTCTGTGCAAATGATAAACTTTACGTTTCGAATTTTTATACTGAAATAAATAACTGCTCAACTGATTTATATCTTATGTTTATATACAAGAAAACCTATCGATCAAGGCCCGCACCAACATACATGCAAATTTGCGCTTCTTGCCAAGATAAAATTCGTGGACTTGTTCTGACATTACTGTCCGAGAAGTGAGATTAGTCGTAACACAGATTTGTCGCTATTTATCTTTCTCGAAGGTATTGTGTAATGCAAAGAGCAAAGAGTAGTACGATAAGTAAGAAATATGATTAACTAAATGGAGATGTGCTCAGGGAGAAGAGCTGACGAGAAAGTGTACGAAAAGTAGCTAAACTTTAGTTCTCATGCAGAAAAATGAAGTATTTCACATTTTTAATATATTTTAAAAAAATCATTATTTCAAATGTAACCATGAAAAGGATATTTTTGGAAGAATTGCTCATTAGCGGCCGAGGGGTTACATCGCTGATCACTTTGAAGTTCTGCCCGGTTTCGCAAGTCGACGAACGGGTTGACAGCATGGAATTCGAGATCCTCCCATGTGTAAAAGTAAATACAAGCCAGTCTTCTTTTAAAAAACCTTTTATGAAAGCTTTCCTTCGGCTCAGGTAGATCGCAGTCGTGTTTTTGCTGTAATCCATATAATCCGTGATCTTGGAAAAGCCTACTCAAAGAAGTATAATCAAGAAATAAATCACTCTCGAGTTAGTAGCATTTGGTGGCTTGACAGTTTTCTTGTGCAAAAATTTTCTCGTGGCTTCCTTCAGAATGAAGTTGCATAATTTTTAAGAAGAAAATTTAACAAACCGTGATGTGTGTGCTGAATTAGCTTCGTTTCGTTGAGAAAAAACAAAACAAAATTACTTTTTTGCCCTGCATTATGTTTTGAATCTTAAACTATCGTGGAAATGCTCTGAATTTTATGAGATAATAAATTAATCGCAGGAAGTCACATGGTAATATCACAGATAATGTTCGTTTCAAGAAGCATCTGTTTCATATTACGAGGCTAAAGCTATTATTACCCATATAAGTGTAATAATCTGTTTTTGTTTCACTTAGTATTTTTTGCCCATTTTTCGAGTAGAAATGGAGGCTAATTTTAGGATGCTTTTTTGATCCTTACGAATATTTCTGACGCATCATTACAAAACGCCGCGTAATTCTTGAAACATCATTTCCTCCTCATTGCCGGCTGCTTTTCGAAAATTGCACTTTAATATTCATATGCAGTTTGATAGGCTTCGTTAAGCATAACTCAATAATTTTACATCTGGTTTAGGAAGAAATTGACTTTTTCGTTGAACTTTTATTTCTTATTTTCAAATCGCCATTATCTTTTCGGTGCAATAAGGTGACGTTTCATAGATGTCACGATAAAAAAGTCTTTTTTTTCCTTTCCTTTTTTCGTGAAAAACATATTAATGAAATTATTGTTGTCTAAGCTTACAATTACTACTCCACACTCTCATAAAGTCTGTTTGGATGAGTTATTTAAGTAAAGCATAGCAAGTACTCACGCTATATTTTTCAAGGAAGAGAATAGGAAAATTATTTTTTAGTTAAATACATCATCATTTATTTCAATGTTCTAATCCACTAATGCCCCTTTATCGAATGATTGAATAAATTTCTATAATTTTGTAATTTATAAGGCTAACGCCTGTCGTGTTTTTTTAACGTTTTCATAACGGCTAAGAAATAGAATTTAAATCTAAAATTTCTTCATCGTGAAACAATGAAAATAATTTTCTTATAGATTAAAATGTTGTATTTTGAAGTGATTGAAAGCAAAAATGAGTTCAAATACAGTTAATATAAGTAGGACTCACTTTCTGCTACAATAATCACCGATGATAAATCACATCGTCTAACCAAAATTAATACCGACTATTTCCTGTGGTACGTGCATGTCGCTAACAGTTTTACATTCATTTCTTCCACCATTGTGCCATATACTAATCCCTGATCCAGTTTTAAACTAGATGTGCTGGGCGCTCTACCGGATGCGGGAAAAGTTCGAAAATAAAAGCAGAGAAAAGCAAATAGGGGTGGTCGACCTCGTTACAGCCTATGCGCGATATGTAGCTCCGGTCCTCAGCTGATTGTTAAAAATGAGACTGCATGAACAGCACGTGCAGTTACGGTTCCCGAACCCATAGTGTTTTTTTTTTCCCTCTATTTTTTTTTAAATCAATATTATGCTATTCAGATATTATGCATTGAATTCGGAGCTGATCCGTTTGTCATGTTATATATAGGTACGTTGTCTTGTCTGTTAGTACGTCTATAGATGCTATTTAGTGGGTGTTATAAGTTGAGATGAAATGAATATATGGTACTCAGTTTCAAGAGTATTGTTTGTTCATTGTTATCGATACTTTATAAATATTTATAGAACTTTATTCCAAGCATATGTCTAAATCGTCTGTAAAATTAAACTACGAAAATCAAAGGGTGAATTTCTTTCATGTTAAACTGGATCACTCTCTTTTCTTCCCTATTATTTTTAACATCCATTTCAATGTTATGGTCAAAGCGAAATTAAAATTATTCCTCTTTTCTTTGCAAATACTTAAATTTATTTCAGAAAAGTATGGAAAAATGGAAGTAAAGGAAATTCTTTTTTCCTCAAGCCTTTGCCTAACAGCATTTTTTCAATTCCAATATACTTTTTTTTATGGAAATATCGTGAACAAAATTCTTTGTATCATGAAATATTATGAAATTAAGGCATTCTATGCATATGATGAAACAAATTTAAAAGAGCTTCTAAATGGAATAACTGATGATTTAATAACGTCTAAAGTAGTACTAGAGTTCGAAATTACTTCGGTAGATAAGGCATAGAAATTACAAACTTTAACATTATGAAGTCTTCCAGTTTCTTATTCTTAAAGTTTGTTTATAAATTTTTTTTTTTTTGTGTGAAGAAAAAGAGCAGTTGAATGAATTTTGATCCTTCGTCGGAAAAGAACATTTTCAGATTCTGATCGTCATATTATATACAGAGTGTTACAAATGTGATTGGATACTTTAATTTCTGAAATCCGTAATCTACTTAAAACTGAAATTATAAAAATTCAGTTTACGGTTATCTGGCCTTCTTTTAACGCTTACTATTTTCCCGAAAATTTGGATGCTGATATTTAAAAATAATATCTGTTCTTTAGAGCGGGAAATCGTGCCATTAAAATCTTCAAATTCTCCAAAAAACTGCAAACAGTGTAATTTGCAACAAATTCTTTATGCAAACATGTAGAGAAATGTAAATATTTTTGAAGGCAGGAATCAATATTTTCCTCACCAGAATTCGAACTCCGGACCTCCTGACTGCTAACAGTACGTGCTTCTAGTTACACTACGAAAGTAATGAGAAGAAAGAAAACTCCTTACAGGATGAACAATTGAAAATCCTTATTTTCAATTGTTCCTCTCTTAAAGGACGACTGGGAAGGAGGAGAGCAAGTAGTCAAATCCTAGTGTCCACCACATTTTATTTTGGCTACGTCTTGTAGAGTCGGCAGGCTTAGTTCGGTGCAGGAAACGCGAAAAATCAACGATGCCCTAGCTGGAACTCGAACACCAGATCTTGCAATTCCAGTCGGATCTGCTCTCCTATTATACCACAATGGCACACGGTAAGGGAGGAGAAAGCTTCTTACAATCTTACATTATTATTTTGCATCCAAATAATAGGCAATGTCTAAAACTCATCTTCTTGAAATCTAAAATGAGATTTTCTTAAAAATGTGCTGTTTCAACGTTTTATTACCATGATCAACATTTTACTGTCATGATTACTACTCAGATAATATATTGTGAATATGACATGAAAATAAAAGTATGATGGGATTAAGCAAGGTTATTAATGCAACATTTAAATATCCAGAAGCTTCACATTTCTGTTAACGTTTATGTTTTTGAAACGAATGCCGTATTGTCGATATCTTGATTGTACAGGCATATATAGCATTACAATGCTTTAGCCTTAAATTTCTACCTTGGTTTTAGGGTATAACGGGCCTATAAAAGAAAAGGTTTCACATTACTTTTATCTATATTATACGCATTCTGAACATTAATAATATATTCATGCATGTACTCTTTCAGTCATTTACAACTTCGTCATTTAACAGTTATAGCTATAACCTATAACCTCTGACTAAATAAAATAAAAGAATAATTAGAATTATTTATAAAAGATAATTTCATGCACCGTTAGAAGATCTATTAGAATTTTACATTCAAACTCCTTATAATAATACCTTTTCCCTTTAGACTTTCAATGATGCATGAGACATAGGGTAAGGAAATCTCTAAAAACAAAAATTCATACTTAGCCAGAGATGGGTTAGAGGACAAATTACCTGGACAGCCGTCCATGGCGCTGAATTTCATGGAGAAGCAAATGTCAAAAACGTTACTGAAACAAGCTAATTTCAGAATGCTACTACTGTATTAAAAGTCAGCGCGAAAATGTCTTCATCTAGATCTGACTTAAGTTTTTAAATCCTAGTATAAATGTAAAAAGTGTTAACAGTATTCTAAAGTTATTACGGCAATTGCGCATCTTACATTGTTCTCGTGATATTCAAAAATCTCGAACTTGCAATCTTTATGTAATTTTGCGTATAATTTATTCCTATTCCTACGTATACAGCCCCGCCAGTGGTCGAGTAGTTAAGATCGTTTAATACTGATGTTCGATCTGGTTTGATTTCGAGCCAAGGTGAACGGGTTGGCTGCATGGTTGGTTTTAGGTGGGTTTCCCCACGTGTAGCGTGAATAAGAGTTAGTTTCCCTCAGAAAGTCCTCCACGAAGGCATCCCTCCTCATAGGCAGAGAACCTTAGTGGCTTTGTCATATTCAAATAATCTAACCTTGTAGAAACATTAGGCTATTTAGAAGCAGGAGACATGAAAAATGAGCCGGAACTCGAACCACGGACCTCTCGAATATGTGTCGAGCGTGCTGACCATTACACCATGAAGGCATGCTAAAGAGGCGGAAGAAATACCTTATAACCTATCCTCGGTATACTTTATATCATATCTAAATTATTGTATCTCCGGAATGATTTAGTGTTAAAGTGATAGACACAAATATTCAAAGAAATGTAAAATGCACAATAAAACGATCTATTATCCTCCTCTTGGATATTTTCAAATTTTGGATGGAATTTAGGGCAGTGTAACTCTTCTATATCACATGGCGCATTTAATACAAATGTAATACAACACTACGTGGCAGTTTTGATTTTTCGATTCCAAACAAAACATAGTTACTGATGTATACTAGTGTGACAAGTTAGTTTAATTTTTACTCACCTATCTTAAAATATATTTCACAAATACATGCAGAACAAAGCCACGTGTCCTTCGGAGATATTAATATTTTTGAGCAGCTTACATTCAGAATCGCGTAGTGTGATATCACTTCTGTCAGGAAAATTATGAGTATCAAAACATGAGTTTATTGGGCTTAAATCAAAACTCAGATGTTTCAGTTTATTGTTATTCTTTGTTCAGTAAAGTGAATGAAAGAAGCACTTTTAGCGAGAAAAGAGTTTAAAGATATTTTTTAAAGAATATCTTTAAACTTCTGGTTGATGAATTAAAAAATAAATTTTGATAAATTAAAAAGATAATAAAAATAAAATACAATTTAATATAAAATGAACTTTTTTATTCCGATTGTTACTTTTATTTGCTTCAAAAGGAAAAGATTTTACTTAAGCACACACAGCTGTAATTTTGTTTTTCTTATTATTTGTTTTTGAAAATTTGTTACATTAATTTCTAACATACTCAAAAACAACGGAATACGGAACAAGTTCCCCGCTGTTTCGACAGCTTTCCAGCTTGACTATTCATGTGTGATAGATGTTTCAATAACAAAAGTCTTATTATTCAATTACGTCACTGTTGTTCTAAACTGAATAACAAAACCTATATTGCAATGACAGAAATCGGCCTTTGGAAAAAGTATAAAATATGCAACCATATACACAGCTCATTAAATGGGCAATGTAAAAACAAGCTTTCGAAGCAGAGATAATCTCCATTCAATAAATATGGCATCTTCGAATTATCTACTCAGTTTTTATAAAATAATGTTTTAAGACGTTTTATTTTATTATACATATAGAAGAAGAGATAATAATAATTTTACATGCTACATTTATTTTTTGCCATTCTTCAAAGTTGATGGGATGCGTTCAGGGTCGATGGATCCAAAATCTTACCTCAAATCTCCCTATCATCTTTTAAACATGGATAAAAGTGCTTTCTAGTAGGATTGCTCTGGAATTAGATTTAAACACAGAAATTCTCTATAAGCATCTTACCGTATTATTCCGGAAAATAAATTTAATTACATATGAACAAAAATCAAAACGTGAACTAGGTTAATGAAATGCATGTCAACTTAATTTTTATTTATTTATTTATTTTTTTTTTAATGTCAAAATTCCTCCAAGGACTGACGTTAATTTTACTGAAACATTGATGCATTTTGATAGAATCTAGCACACGGCTCTAATTTTCAAGGGTAATTTTGCCTCATTTTACAGAGGATAGAGAATTTAATTAAAGAAAATCAATTATTGAATGGAATATACACAATTATGGATTACTTACAGCTTCGTTATGCTTTATATCATGCAGGACGCTTGTAAAAAAATTGCACATCTCAGTATCTCTTGAACGGCTAGTCTCACACTCACTGTCCCTATTTAAAAATTGAAACAATAACAGCGGCTTTTAAATTAAGACAGTTTTGGTCTCAAGACGCTTACTATTAAAAATATATGAAAATTACATTTTTATAACCGCTTTCTAAGAAAAGGTAATAATGAAAAATAAAGACAACTGGGTGTGTAATATTTTCTAAGGGGAATTTGTAAAAGATGACTTTTATATCAGTGGTATCGTAATACAAAAGATTGCTTACATATTTAAACGATCAAATTTCTGTTAGGATCGTTTGAACTATTTGTTCCATCACTGGCTGAGTGGCTAAACCAGCGGAAAAATAATAACTTAATTTCGATTCTCGATGACGGAACGAGCTAGCTGCATGGACATTTTTTGTTTTTTCTTCTGTATGTAACATAAATATGAATCAGTTTACTTCACGAAATCGTAAATCAAAGCATTCCTTCTTAGGATGATACCACTCAAGTTCTTTCGCTTGCTTTGTAGAGGCATTAGGATTTTTTTGAAGCAGGAGTAATGAAAAATGAGCAATCCCTCGCCGGGACTCGAACCTCGGACCTGTCGAATACGCGCCGAGCGTGTTAGCCATTACACCACGAAGGAATGCTAAGAAGGCGGGAGAAGTACCTTATAGGTTACTAACTAAATAAGAATTGTCTACATAGCTTTATTAAAATGATGAAGCCTACTAATGGCCACTTGATCATCCAACCCGAAATGGTATTGCAATAAAGTGGTTGTTTGTATGAGCGCCTTCATGGTCTGCCTCATATGTATCGTCCGAGATTCGAGCCTGGGCCCTTCAATACGTCAATAGGCTCCCTTAAACGTTATCCCGTCTGTTCGGCTTATTTGTTATAATAAGATGTAAGTTATGCAATTAAGACTGGTTATTTATTTGCAGTTACTTTTGTGTAATTATTAATAACATACTCGTACTTAATACACTACTAATTCTAAGCAATTTATTAAATGTAAATGCACTACTCAGAATTTTTTTTAAAGAGCAAGTTTTAATTAGAATGAAACTGAATGGTTTTGGCAATGAATAAAGCCTTGAAACACACACAGCAGGTTCAAAGATAAAAATTAAAACTCATACAACTAGAGTATGCAGTATACTAACTGCATATTCATTTACAAAATTTCATAAAATTTATATAACTCTATGAAAACTGATTTCAATCACTCTATTCTAAACCACTATTTATCTCTCTCTATATATAGTTGCGAATTTGATATCAAAATCGCTTCTGCATTCGAAATCATTCCTGAAGTGGATATTTAGAGATATTGTAGGATTCCAGGACTGGGAATCCATGATTTTCTCTCTTCTTTCTGCATGCCTTCGTGGTGTAACGATAGCACACATGGCGCGTATTCTAGAAGTTCAGGTTCGATTCCCGGCGAGGGCATTGCTCATTTTTCATATCTCCTGCTTCAAAATTAACCTTATGACTCTACAGTGGCTCCTAAACAAAAAAAGGTGGTGGATGATGATTCTTCACCACTACGATTTGGCGATTCGGTCCCCTAATCCCCAGTCTCCCTTTAAAAGGGAGAATGTATAAGGTATTTTCTCTCACCTACCTACGTGCCTTCGTGGTGTAACGATAACAAACTCGGCGCGTATTCGAGAGCTCCAGGTTCGATTCCTGGCGAGGGCAGTGCTCATTTCTTCAGTTTTCTAACATTGAAAAATTCTGGCGCCCGAACTAAAAAAGGCTGTGGATGATGATTCTTCACAACCAGGATTTGGCGACTGCCTCCTCTAATTCCGAGTCGCCTTTTAAAAGGGGGGAGTATATTACGAATTTTTCTACTTTCTCCATGCCTTCGTGGTGAAGCGATAGCAAACTCTAGCGAGCAACGGTAACGGTAGCACACTCGGGTAGCACTCCCAGCGAGGGCATTGCTCATTTTTCATGTCTGCCGCGTCAAAATAACCTAACGACTCCACAGTGTAAATGAGAAGTGATCTTTTACTAAGAGATTTAACAAAATACAGAATACAGTCATTTTAAATTAAGATAGTGCAGAGGAATACACATTTCTTTCGAAAATGAAAATGCACTGCGACTACTTTTATAATATTTATTTAATTACCGTTTCTGTTAATATTTTTACAAAAGTTACTCCCAGTGTTTAGCAACTACTGATATTTTATGTTCACAACTATATTTTTTAATGAATTTGTGACTAACAGATCCGCTGTAAATTACAAAAGAAAGCAAGTACTGTTAGCTTCAATATATATAATATGGTAACTGACAGAAAGGGTTATTTTTCTTCTGTTGTAATTTATTATATTAGTATTTCCCATCTGCTGCTTTTGAAAACCTTAATATTCAAACAGATTGCCTAAAAAATCAGAAACGTTACACAGCTATTACAAAGTCAGCACCAGATAGAGATGTTAATATTGCCAATGTAGAGAAGTGAACAAATTTCATTCAGTATGAGGAGAAAAATATAGGTTTTTTATCAACACGGAGAGTTATTATTGTATCAATACGCGTGTTTCCTCTATTTTGACGTAAATGACAGCTTGCCTCACTTCGAGGAACGTGGTGTGACCCTGCATTATCTGTGAAAAAAAATAACCTTCGCTGCTCGTCCCGTCGAATATCCCACAGAGTTCGTCAGATCTGGTGCGGAACCAGTTTACGGTTTTCTCAGCTAATCCGTTCTGCTTTAGTGACAACTTTTTTTCTTCACTCTCTCACGCAGTTTCCGAGATTAAACTGTTACAGGCTTTGGAATGCAAATACAAACAGATGCGCGCGTAGGATTTATGATTTGACTTTTTGGCCGCTCATCCGTAGAGACACGCGGGAAGAGAACTCTAAACGCTTGATGCGTTTCTGAGTATTTTAAACGCCAGAGTCTAATACTTTAAAATCTCTTACACTTACGTGCTATATCTGATTCCTGTGCACATTTTCGACTGAAATGGTTTTAATTTCTCTTACAGTTTAGATAATAAATACTACATAGTTTAAAAATTAGTAATCGAATCGTAATTTGTAATCCCCCACCCTAAAAATGCTTATTGCGAATGAATTGTATAATATGGCCGGCATATAACCTTCCACTAGTTCCATGTTTTAAATAGTAGCTACGAGCTGAGTAAAGAAAGCATGACTTCCTGCATGACTGTTTGAAGGAATTAAATAAACGGAGAGGTTTTTTTTTTTTTTTACTTATTACATGCTCCGCCCTTAGACACTACACGGAAAGGGAGGGATGCCCCGTGAAGGTTTTTTTAAGGGAAACTGGCTTGTATCCACGTTACACGTCGGGAAAAGCACGAAAACGCCCATGCAGCCAGCCCGTTCGCCGGGACTCGAACCCTGACCCGAACTACCAGCGTTCAGCGGCTTTTACCCCTCGGCCGCTGATGGGCAAACAGAAAGGTCTGTAATACGAAATTTTGGATTATATTTTATTAGGTATAATTGGCCATGTGTAAAAAATTTTTTTTCTAAATTTATATCAACATGCTCCTTTATTTTAAATAAATTTAGGTTAAATATTTGCCCCTTTATTTTGTGGGGGTTCTTTAGTTTACTTAATATTTTATGTTTAAGCAGCTTTCCTATCGATCTTGCTTTCAACTCACACTTTCTTGCCAGAATGGAAACTGACTAGCTGCATGTATTCAAATAAGATAGAAAGAAGTTAGTATTTTAAGGAAGGTTTCGAAAGATAAAATCAGAGCGTTTTTCGCCTGCTTGAAGGCCACGTTAATATCTTTGATTCTTTAGCGATTAGATTTCTGTGACGTTCAGCTATCCTTGCCGTTAGTCTTGTTGACGCCAACTTTCGGGTCAGAGCCAGCTTGCTCGATAGTTAACTTGTAAACTTCATTAATTTTAAGCAATTCATGAGCTTTTGAGTTAAGCCAAACGTGTTGGCTTTTGTAAGCAGGAGTTGGTGCCGTCTGTGAACTTTATTTGAGTTAATAAAGGGTCTTTTACACCTTTCACCTGACTTTGTAGTACTGTAAGGACTTGGGGATAATTCTCCATAGAGCCTTCAACGTCGAATACAGTTTATGATAGCCAAGCATACAAGACTTCAACATTTCACTTTATTAAAAATTGGATTTTATTGGGTAGCTGAATAAATGTAATTTAATCGGTTTTTAATTAAATGAATTTAGGGAATAAAGTGTTTGTAATATATTTAAAATAAGTGCTTTAAAAGGAACATCAAAATTTTATTTTCTTCTATACTGTTTCTATCCTATCAACAGACCTAAAATCCTTTTATTCTACATGTACATTTCCGTGACATTAAGTAAATAATATAATAATAATCCTCGTTAGTTTCCGGAATTGTAGCTAATAGTTTTAGACTAAGAAGTAAAGCAATAGGTGTTTTCAAATCTGCTATTTTCTCCTATGCTTCATCATCGTCAACAGTTGGAGAAAATTAAAAGGGCACGTTTAGTAACATGCTTGCATTGCAAGAGTTTTGAAACTCTGCAAATGATTGGTTTATTTTGTTTTATGTGATTACGGCAAAGCCTCAAGGGCTAACTGCTTAAGAGAAGGGATGCCTTCGTGGGGGACTTTCTAAGGGAAACTGGCTCGTATACACGTTACACATGAGGAAAACCACGAAAACATCCATGTAGCCAGACCCGCAGGATTCGAACTTCGGAACGAACTACCAGCGTTTACCGACTTTACCGTTCGGCCGTTGGTGGGCCTCCTCTGCAAATGAAACGTTGATATAAAAATCTCCTTTTCTACGCCTTAATACTATAAATAAATATCATGTCTAGATATAATACAGGTTGCTTTAATATGTTATGCATTATTTTGGATTAAACCCTCATTATTAGTGATGTTATATTTTTCCTCGAAACTCTGTTAAGTGTTCCTAGGCAAGAACCTCTTCCGGTTTACCATATATGGTCGAAAGCTAATATGTTATTATCAGTCATGATTATATATGCATCTTATATGCATATACGAGTTTTAAATGCCAGATTCGAGAAGTTTTGGATTACATCATAATATATTTTTTCAAGAAAATCTGTTCAAAGCTTCGAGTAAAGTATCACTTCCGGTTTATCAGTTTTAGCCAAAATCTAATATGCTCTTTCTTTTGACATAAATGTTTTAAATACTAAAGCTGAAAAGTTTTTTATTATATTTTAATACGGTTTTTCATCAAAGACTGTTATGAGCTTCGAGTAAAGTACCACTTCCGTTCCACTTGTCCATTAAAACAAGTTATGGGCTTTAAGTAAAGTGCCACGTCCGATTGTCCAATTTTACCCAATGTTTAATAACTCTTTATCTGACTGTATAAAGCTTAAGTATGGAAAACAAAAATTTTGGAAGTTTCATATAAGAGTTATTAAGGACGAAAAAATCGTCACATGCATACAGACACAAAGGCAGAAAAACATCATTATAAAAATTGTAAAAACTTGTTGTAGGGACCCTAATTCGTACTCATTTACTGAAAACGTACTATTGAATTTTCGGACCGAAAATATTTATCTTCCGTACTTAGTATATAGGTTGGCGGGAGGTAAAAATGTAAAGTTAGTTGCAATCATAAAAGAAATGAAATTACTATAACGAAAATTATTCAGTGTAGATAGTAAGTTGTATGCACAGGGGAAAAAAAGGGGAAATGTAATATCTTGTACACTTGTAGAACCTATTAGGTTTTCCAGAGCAAAAAATATGAAAAATCAGCATTACCTTGACTAAGATTCAAACTCTGGACAGACCCCTCTAACCGCCTGTCAGATGACAAATCCTCCTTGCCTTAGAGTATTCGCAACATACTGATGAATGAAAACTTCTTCCACTAGGATTTCAAAATTTAGAAATGCAGCGAAGTTTGCAGTAGCATTGGCTGCTGCCTTGTTGTAGAATTTCATATTTAGCTTGTTTAGGTAATCCTTTATGGTGTATATTTTTAAATACCTCTTGATTGCTGCACTACCAACTATATTATTCGATGTGCAATTTGATGAATATTGTTACATTTAAAATCACGTATGTATTTGAATAAATTAAGGTTTTTGCTACTCGGTGCATCACTAGATATTTCAGGATTTTTATATTTATAGCAGATATAGCTTAAAGGTAAGGCCTTTAAAAAAATGACAAATTTTCAGAATTTTAAGTTCAGTTTTCAACATTATGACAATAGTTGCAAATAAAATACTTCAATGAAAACAATTAAAAAACGAAATTTTTTTCCTTTCATACGTAAACAGACTAAAATACGTCAATGATTGAACGATTAAAGCTTTGAACATTCGCAGTTTCTTCTAAACTCTAAAGACATATACTGGTTGCACGAAAAATTTTGTGATTTTATTTTTTTTCGTCCTGTGTAACATTTTTTTTAATTACAGCGAAAATTAATGAAAGTAACAGCTAAGTTTTTACAGTTCTTTCATTCTGCTTTGTTATAGGAGTAAATCAAAAAGATGACACGATCAAATATCTGTTGAATGACTAGTCGTAAACTCGTAGAGACATTAGGTATTTTTTTTAAAGCAGGAGAGGTGAAAGATGGGCAATGCCCTCGCCGGGACTCGAACCACGGACTTCTCGAATACGCGCCGAGTGTGCTGACCACTACACCACGAAGGCATGCTAAGAAGGCGGGAGAAGTACCTTATAAATTCATGGATCCATTAAAAAAAGGAATAAAATAAAGAAGGTTTTTAAATTAGCATTTTTTGAAACCATATGACACTGTTAGAAAATAAAATGTTTGCGCGAATTGCGTAGAAGAAAGCGACAACCGAGAGAAATGTACCCATAGTCAAATTAAAAAAATGCAACCTTATAAGATCAGAATTACCCGAGACAGCCATGAATAAAATTATGGAAACGACGCACAGATACTGTTATAGACCTGACATGTTAAGCCCTGGACCTTGACTTATTTTTCTGCAGCCCTTGTTTCACTCCGAAAAAGTAACAAAATTAATGTTCTGAAAATCGCTAGTGCGGCATGCCTCAAAGACATCCGAAATTTGGTTGCGGTAAAAAGATTTAAGGTGTCAAAGAAAGAAACAGTAAATATCTCTCAGCTCCCAGAATTTCCTATTTTCCTTTTATTTTTTAAAGAACTATACTTTTAGGGAAGATTTTATGTATTTTCTCGCTTTAAATACATCATTAAGTATGATTTTTTTTCCTTGTGCCCTGCACTACTCTGTCCTGAAGACTATCTGACTCACTTGATAATCTGAGCTTGATAGACAGTTACTTACGCTAACTTATCGAATATCAATCTCTAAACGATACCTTCAATTTTAGAACCAAACTAAACAGGGACATCGGTTTCAAATTACCATTTACTGAAATGTTGAAGTTCAAAATTTTGAATTTAATGAAATTTAATTTTATAAGGTCAATGAATCGTTTTTTTACTTTCACAGATGAAAGTGATTTAAGTCTTAAAAATTTTGATAATTTTTTTCGGGGCCAGTTTTGTATATTATGGGCTACGTTATGTTTTTCCTAAACGACTTGGTAGAATAAAAAGCATCTTACTAATGGGCTGTATGAAAATTCTAATTTCGTTTACTTTTTAATAAAAGGTGTCACATGACCGAATTATAATAATTTGGAAGCCTACCTTATTTGATTCATTTCTTAAACTAGAATCATGGATCACGATCAAACACTCAATATATATTTTCTCGTGTATTACAATTATAAGTAATGAGTTTTTAAACATTCTTTATAGTCTCACCAGTGCTAAACTGACTAAGACCGCTGAAATCTGGTAGTTCATCAAAGGCCTACGAGCGGCCGAGTAATAAAGTCGCTGAACATTTGTAGTTCGGGCCGGAATTCGAATTCCGCTGAACGGGCTGTCTCCATTGGCATTTTCGTAGTTTTTCTCATTTGTAACGTGTATACGAGTCAGTTTTCCTTAGAGAGCCCTCCACAAACGCATCACTCCTCTTAGGCAGATAGCCCTCGAATGCTTTGCCATCAAAGACTTAATTCCTAATGACCTAATCGACTTCCTTGTTTCCTTCGTGTGTAATTACATAAAAGCCATTTTTCTCAATAAATGTTCACGAAGGCATTAGACAAGTAGCTGTTTAGTGTGTTGCAAAAATTTACCAATTAAGCAAATGTTTGCGCCCGTTCTTTCAGCACATGGTGGAAATGAGCGAAAGGAGGTGCTTCGAATTCTAAGTTCAGTGTTTATACGAGTAACTAGATAAAATTTTCGCGTATGAAGGGTAGAAATGTTCGCTGAGAAGACATTTGAGCGGTCTGTGATACTAACACATGTCTGTAAAGACCTAATAAACAAAAAATGTAACGTCAAGAAACTGGAAATGGTTTGAAGACACGCGGAAATGTTGATAACCAGCTCAAGATCGAAAACGGGCGCAAAACATTCTCTTAAAAAGTGCTATTTGGCAACGATTGCTAAAAAAATAGACAAAAGATAATTTATTATAAATTACACTAACGTTCTCCAGAGGTAATATCATTAATGGCATCTATACGGTTACTCAAAGTTGTGGTTATTGCAACTTCAATTAAAAAACAATAGACAGAAAAGAGAAACAACACATATAATTAACAGTAAAGAGGGATTAACAATTTGTATTTTCAAGCAAGTTAATCAGAAGTATAACTCCGTTTAGTTACGCAAATTAAAACAGCATTGAAAACAAGAACACATTTCAAAACAGAAAGAAAAAGTTCTTGTTTATATTACTCTTGTGTTTTGATAGGAGTCAGTGAGAAACAAATGATTAATAGCTGTACATTGACTTTGTTTTTAAGTTTTAGCAATTTATTTTTAACCAACCATTTTACAATTTTTATTGTTGCAGATTACATATTTCTTCTCATTACACTTCTACTCTTGCGGATAAAAACAACTCCTGAATATAACAACATCTTCTCCCATACTGCTGTCATTCCTAGTATTTTCTTCTCCTTTTCTGCGCTTCCCAGAAATTTTTCTTTATTCTGATGGTTTGTGACAGCAGTTTGTTCCGCAATAAACAAATCTAAAGTTTTCTCAGGCAAGACCTGATTAGTCCGCAGCCTGGTTACTCAGAAGTTGACTGAAGTTTATAAGATGTTCAAAACAAACATCAGAACTTTAAAATGCAGTTTAATTCTATGTAATATTAATATTATCTGAACTCTTTTCTCTCTTGTAATATCGATAACATTCTGATGATGATTTCGTTGAGATCTTTTGCCTTCATGATGTAAGGTAGAAGAAAAATAATCAAGATAGAAAGTCAATAGTTATAAGATAAAGCTCTACTTCTAATTGTAAATGGCCGAACTGTAAAAGTCCAATGAACATTATTATTTTATTCCGGTTCGGTTCCTGGCGGGTGCTCGATGTTTTTCCTAATATGTACTGTATTTACTCGTGCATTTGCCTCCTCATTTTTTTTAATGTTAAGAAAATCGAGATTGGAAAATTATACGAATAATTTAACTTTCGAAGAACGCGGTTACAATAAGAACATAACAAATTAAATACATCCATTAATGAACATAACAATTTAAATATATCCATGGATGAACCTAACAAATTAAATATATTCATAGATGAACATAACAAATTAAATATATCCATGGATGAACATAACAAATTAAATATATTCATAGATGAACATAGCAAATTAAATATATCCATAGATGAACATAACAAATTAAATACTATATCCATGGATGAAGTACCGGTAACTATCGCAATGTTATTTATTAAAAAGAAACTCACATTCCCATAGTAATGTATAGTAATATTAGCAGTGCAATATCTAATAAGATAGTTTTATTTCTTCTTCTTCACTCTTGAAACTCTCCCTCTCTTATTATCCTCTGCTGCTCCCTAGGCCTCAAATCATTTAATGCTGCTGGAACTGCTGCATGTATCGTCCGCTATAGGTTTTGCAAGTCGTCGCCATTGTCTTCGTCAGAGTTTAGGCTGTCTTCCTGCAATGATCTTCTGAACTATCAAGAGTGTTAGCCCCGTTTCCTTGAAGCTCTTCCTCAATATTGCTTCATTAATCAGAGCCCATGCACCCAAAATCCAAGAGCAAATCAATTAGTAAGCTGAAAATGAAAAATGCATGGAAAAACCCATTTTAAAATTTAGGAAATTTCGCTTGATGAAAGCCTTAAGCAAGGGGAAGACTACGTGGATACTTAAAAAATTTTCCGAGTCTTGTGTTGAAAAGCGGAGGGGGATATGCGAGTAAATACAGTAATGGAAACATGAGACATCTTTTCCTTAGCGGAAGATTTTTTTCTAGCTGGCTTAGAAAAGTCATTCCGCGGGTTCATTCGTGCCTTGATGTGAGCTCAGTGATGATAATGGGCGATAATTTCTGAATTAAACCGCTCAGTCTTTTTATACTTTATATTCATATACAAAATTTACTATATGCTGTACATTCATATAAAACAAACAATATTTTATCGTAATTTCCAGCATGAGAATAACCACAGGAACGTTTATCTCAGTGTTCGCGACAGCGTAAGTGGGGGAACGATCATATTCAGAGACATGTTTTATAAAAGAGAGATTGAGAAAGCCTCTAGTATAATCAAGCTGTAGAGTTATTAGCTTATTTTGAAACCGGTGAGATGAAAAATTAGCACCACCTTCGCCAGGACTCGAACCACGGACCTCTGGAATATGCGACTAGCGGGCTGCCCACTACACCGCGAAGATATGCGAAGAAGGCGGGAAAAAAATACCTTATAAAGTTTCTGAATTTTTTTTCAGCGTGATAGGTACTGCACATGACATTTTGTCAGAAACTGACTTTGCAAGTATAATTCACAGTTTTGTTTGGTTGGTTGAATACGGAAAAGCACATGACAGCTGTGTGCTGAAAAAGAAAAATATATTATATGGAGGACTTTCTAACTGAAATTGACTCGTATTTGCGTTATACATAGGAAAAAACACGAAAGCACACATGCAGTCGTCCATCCACCGGAATTCGGAAAACAGGTCGAACTGCCAATGTTCAGCGATTTTATCCGCTTGGCCTAATGGGCTTCACAGTTTTGAATATTCTAAATATCAGAAACTTTCTTCATAGAGGTAAGTTGAAAAGATGTGCTAACCTGAGTGGCTGTAAGAGAAAATGGGTTTCTCAAAATTGATTTTGTCAGTATTTATTTATTATTATCACCACCACCATCATCATAATCCTAATTATTATTATTACAAAACTACTACAGTAGAACTTGCAAATTTGCAAATGCCAAAACCCATTCATTTCTTGGTTTGTCCTTGAAAATGCTCTTAATTCCTTAACACCATGCGAATATCGGTATGCCGTTTTCAGACTTGCATTTGTGTGGAAGCCTGGATAAATGCTTTGTATTCAGAGCTTACTGTGATTTAAAAAACTTCCATTGCCGTTATCAATAAAAAAATTTGGATTTTTATTTAGAGAAACTCTTAGTAAAATAATAGATTTTAAATGTGCTAATGTTTCAGCTATTACTAAAGTGTTCTAGACAGATCGGCTCATTTTCCTTCACAAGTATTTGCAACTATAGCACGTTGATTATCATCCGTCTTAGACTATTAGATTCGGCAGAGATAATACTTATCATGAAAATGGCTTATCTTTTATATCCTAAATTAAGATATATTTGAAGAAGGATATTCTCTTTCTAAGCATTCCATCAACTGGAAGAGGTAAAATGGAGTGAAGCTCTTTGTTGCCTGAAAATTTGTTCCAGACTTCTATGAAAGTGTCATACTGGTAGTAACTCGCTGAATAATAAATAGCCTTTATGATAATCACAAAAGGATAAACAAATAAAAATAAAATAAAAAAGCGAGACAAGACATTATGAATTTTTCCACGCTGAGACTTTCTAAGAAACCAAGTTGCGCAAATTCCCACAGGCATAAAGAAATTTGTATTCTTTAGCGCAGGGAAGTTAAACAGCAGAATTTAAATTCAAATGGCAGAATTTAAAATGGCTTCGGGAATTTCTCGGAATTTAGTTCAGTTATGGAACGTTATTCATTTCTGCATTCAGGGTGGAATCGTAATAACAATAACATTATCTCATGTCTACAATATATCTCGAGAGAAAAACTGAAGGATCATTTCAAAAAATATTAATTTTCTCATATGAGTTACCGTAATTTCTGTTAAGAATGATCAACTGAAATTTTGTTCTGAAAGTTACAACTAACTCCGATCGTACGTAGCTTATTTGATGAAAGTAATATTAAATGAATGTCCACTTGGCTTATATCAAAATAAATCAAGCAAATTTATGGCGTCTGAAAACCGCACCATCTATTATAAAACATTCCATTTCTTTTCTAGTAATTCTATGCATGATTTTCAAGCCTTGGACTACCATTATGCCAACTATGATTTTACTTGCAGCAAATTAAGTTGAATTATTGAACCTTTTAAGCGATACAGCATCTTTTCAGGAGGGGGGGGGGAAGAAGAAAGAAAAAAAATCGCATTCCGTTGTAAGGAAGAAAAAAAGAGAAATTTAAAGGGCGATTATGGAGGCAAGACATACCGACTCGCGAAATTAACTGTGTGGAACAATTATTTCTTTCTGAGCAAACATGGACAGCCATTTTGAAAAGTCACACTAAAGAAGTAAATATCTGTATACTAAGATTTAATACATTAGAGATTACGCATGATATTAAATCTACATGTATATATGTCCTTGCACTATGGAAAGACAGTGGCAGAGCCACACAGTTTTGAACATACACAGAGTCTTCCACCCAAATATATGCACTTCGAAGCCCGAATTTTTAACTTTTAATTTTTTTATTTATTTTATGCTTTTTTCGAAATGGATGGAACTTTTATTAACAAACTGAGTGATTTAAAAGGAATGTGTTGCCGGCAGAGTGCCAGATAATTCAGCAGAGTGTAAGATATGTATGCTTTGAATTTAACCAGAAAACTCAGCAGTTTAAAAGAATGTGCTGCCACTCAGTAAAGTGTAATGGTTTATGCTTCAAATTTAATTAGAAAACTCAGCGATTTAAAAGACATATGTTGCCACTCAGCGAAGTACAGATATTCGTCTTTTAAATTTAATAAATAAACTTCATGTTAAAATGGTCTTTAAAAGAAACGCCTTACTACTGCATGAAACAAAATATTTTTATCTACGATGTGCTAGTGCGTTGCCATTCAGCAAAGCGTAAAATATTAAATTTTTCTTTTAAGTTTATCATTGTTAACAAACTAAGCTATTTAAAAGAATAAACGCAATTATCCACCTGTATTATTAGTAATGACTAACTACTCGCCAAATTACTCTAGCTAGATTCATTGAAATCACTACATACGTCTTTTCTTCTTCTTTTTTATCATAAGTGTTTTAAGTGGCTTATTATGCTCCATTTAAGTAATAAAAATTAGTAAACTCGCGTAACTAAGTAAAACTAAAAATGACACTTTGCCATTAAATACTTTGTGATTAAATGCGAAACTTATCTACAGAAATGATAGCCTCCATAAGACAAAAATGATTATTATCTTCTAATACAGTCATTTAAAAGGTCAATTAATTATTACTCTAAGTTACCAGATGCATTAGAGACATAACTCAGACGCTGATAGAAAGATAGTTTAAGAAAAACAGATGTATTCCTAGAAATTAAGCGAGCATTTCTTAATACCCTTCAAGTTAGGAGAACTGCAAAAGATTTCTATTCGCATTTCCTTGATTTTTTCCGTTATAGTTTCAGAAAACTATTCAGTTTAAAGTTATAATAAGCAAACTTTGAGGGAAGGGACTGTTTCTCAAAACGATCTATTTTAACGCTTATCGTATACGGATACGGTATGTACACATGTTTGCTTATTATGATGCAAGTTAATTAGATGAGTAGAAAAGTGTGTAAAAAACAGAGTAGATCAAATTACCTTCAAATATTTTGAATTTGCTTCATGACAGGAAATTAAAATGTATTGTCTTTTGTTTCGGGCGGGAAGAGACGAAAATGCGAACGAGCTGCTATTGTGGCGAAAGGCTGATGTTGCGATAGGCTAATTTTAAGTCGAAATTCTCTCCTCTCTAAAATCCATCTATATGAAGAACTCTATATCTATGACTGATTCGAAGAAACGTTAATTTAAATATTTATTTACACTATATACACTTAAACAGTTAATAAATCTACATATGAAATTCTACAAAACAAAGGATAAGCCTTAATACGCCTTTCCCGTCTAACATCTAACATCAAATTCCTTTTCTACTTCAAGTGGAGGCGTTGCTATCGCTGAATGACATGATATTTCTCTACACTCCCCACCTGAATTCATAGAGTTCACACAATTAAGAAGAATAACAATTAAATTCAAATAAAATGAAAATACTTAGAGTTACTTACTGCCACAAATTAAAAAGAAGAAAAAATATCTTGCACATCTATTAAAATATAAAATAAAACAAATTAATCAATTAAACATACAAAATTACTGAATAATCAATAAGTTCAAAAAGTTCTCCTTAAATGTCGGAGTTGATAGTTCAGTCAATAGTTCTGAAGTTTGTTCACAACTTCTAAGGGATATAAGAGTTGTATGGGTCTATTAATTTGTCCTTTGGACGTCTTAATTAAACAAGAACGAACATGTTGATCTCGTCCCCTGTATAACTCTATTACCACACCAAGTTCCCATAAGAGTTTGGACTTTGTAGATCCTTCCAAAAGAACGACATCTCCAAACTTTAATTCTTTACTAGGGTTAGGAGTGGTGGGCCGTTTGCAAGTTAAGTAGATATTGTTCCTTCCATCCCTTCCAGAGTTGTTCTGAAAGTCTTTTTTGGTACACTTGTCGTTTCATCAGATAACTTCTATTCGAATTCTTGTCAATCATCTCTATAAAATGAAGTGGATAATTATGATTTTTTCGACCAAAGTTGAGAAAGTGTGCTGGTGTCAGAGGCTCTGGTTCTTCCAAGACATTGTAAGTATAAGTTAAAGGTCTTTGATTTATGACATATTCAAGTTCTGTCAAAACAGTAGTCAATTTTTTAAAATTTAGTAGTGCTTTTCCAAGTATTTTTCTCAAACAATCCTTAACAGACTTTACTAAACGTTCGTAAAATCCTCCCCACCACGCAGCCCGTTCTGCGATAAATTTCCAGTTTATCTTTTTACTGGCAATAAAATCTTGAAATTTGGAATCCTTCAGTATTTTTGAAAAATATTCGAATTGTCGATTTACCTTTTGAAAGGTTTTGGCATTATCCGAGTAAATTGTGTCACAATGTCCTCGCCTTGATACGAATCGTCTGAAAGCCATCAAAAATTTTTTTGTTGACGTACTGGAGACTAGCTCTAAATGAAAGGCTTTGGTAAGAGTACAGGTGAAAAGAACTATGTACGATTTATCAGTTCCGGTTGCAAATCTAACCCAAATAGGGCTCGCGAAATCCACACCAAAAACAAGAAATGGTGGAGTCTCAACTATTCTGCCTTTAGGCAGCTGTGCGGTCATCTGTTGAGCAGGTTTTGCTGTATACTTTCTACAAATAAGACAGTTTCTAAGTATCTTCTTCACAAGCTGTCGGCCTTTTGGTATCCAGTATTCTTTTCGAAGGCTGGTCAAAGTGGCTGTAACTCCACTGTGCATCAACTTGTTATGTTCTCTTTCAATAATCAGTTCCGTAAAATTTGAATTTCGAGGCAAGAGGATAGGATGTTTTTCTTCAGTACTGAAATCGGAAAATTGTAACCTTCCTCCAAGCCGTAAGATTCCTTTGTCATCTAAAAACGGGGAAAAGGAATCTATGGATGACTTCTTAGATATGCTTTTATCAGTTTCTAATGCCGAAATTTCCGAATTATATGCTACTCTTTGAATTCTAAGGATCCTGAATTCTTTTGCATCTTTAAGCTCTTCAGCTGTTGGAACATCTGTCAAGTTTGCATGTTTCTCAGCTTTCAAAGTGAAGCGTCTAATCTAAGATGTTATTCTTCATATTTTCATAAGATTACTGTACTTGGAAATATCAAACAATTCATACTTCTCTTGTACGATACATTTATTCTGTTGGATACAAGAAAACGTTTTTCTATATTCTAAATTTTCTTCTTCAGCAACGTCCACATTACCAGAGGGCCAAAATTCTGAAGACTGTAAAAGCCAGGGTGGTCCATGCCACCAAAGTTTGCAATTTCTTAAATTAGCAACACTAGTTCCTCGTGGTATGAGGTCGGCTGGGTTGTCTTTCCCACGGCAATAATGCCAATTACTGCTTTCAGTTAGTTTCTGAATTTCATAAATTCTATTTTTGACGAAAGGTTTAAATCTTTCGGGAGATCCGTGAATCCAAAAATAAGTTATTTGAGAATCAGTCCAATGGAAGGGGATTACTTCGTATTTTAAACGTTTTGCGATTTTATCACTCAATCTGGCGGACAAAAGCACGCCCATGAGTTCTAGGAAGTGTAAGTGATTTCAGAGGTGCAACTCTACTCTTGGAAACAACAAAAATTGTTTTAAAAGTTCTATTGTTCAAAACTATTCTTAGATATACCACGCATTCATAAGTTTTCAGACAAGCATCAGAAAAGCTATGGAGTTCTATCTGTTTCACATCTACACCTAATATTCCCTCTAAATAGTAACGGGGAATCCTGAGGTGGTTCAGTTTTTCAATTTTTTCGTACCTGGCTTTCCATTTATAACTAAGATCAGGTGGCAGTTCATCATCCCAATAAATTTTGGCTGATCAGGTTTCCTAAATCAGACATTTTATTCTAATGGTGAAAGGGCCGTAAAATCCGACAGGATCAAAAATACGCCCTGCAGTTTGAGTTAATTGACGAGGATATGAAATTTGTTAAGTGTTGAGTGTCAAAATAAAAATTATCATTATCCGTATCCCAGTTAATTCCTAACACATTGATCGGGACAACTTCAGGAGATTCTTGTATCGAAAATTCTTTGTGATGCCAAATGTCTTTGAGTTCTTTTGAATTAGTATGACACTTATGTAGTGACATGCTAACTTCATTAAAAATGTTCACAATTTTTAAACTTGTTTTCAGGGCTTGTTCTAAATGTTGTTGACCACTAATAATGTTATCAACATGCAGGCAGTTGTTTAAGAGTTCTACTGTTTCAGAATATATTTCTGAATGTTTTTAAGGTGATGCTTAATGGTAGCAGCGAGTAGGAAGGGACTAGATTTTACTCCGAACAAAATTCTTGTAAATCGAAAGGTTTTCAAATTTTCATTGCTATTATCAGGATCATCTTTCCCAAAGAATCGTGTAACGTCCCTGGCTTCTTCATTCAACTCTGTCTGTGAAAAGGCTTGTGTAATGGCAGCCGTAAAGGCTATCGAATTTTGTCTAAATTTTATCAGTAAATCAAAAATATCAGGATATAAGTTCGGACCCATATATAAACAGTCGTTTAAAGAAAGTGTCTGTGGTCTGTGTGCTGAAGCATCATAAACTACTCTTAGTCTGCCTGTTGCTCTACCATTTCTGATGACTGCCCTATGAGGTAAATAAAATAGGGTCTTGTCATTTCGATTATCTTCCTTAACTGGTTCAATAATATATTTTAACTCGTAATCCTTTAATAACCTCTGTATATTAATAATTAAACCTCTGTATATTGAACAAACGAAGGGTTATCAGTTTTAAATTTGTTACTTAATTTCTTAAATCTTTCAAGTGCTATATTTCTATTATTTTCCATTAGATGTTTTGAATTTGGTTTCCATGTTAATCTTACTTGGTATCTGCCGTTCTTATACTTCATATCAGATTCGAAGGATTTCATAATTTCTAAATCAACAGTTGTCGTTTTGAGTATCACTTTCTAAACCTAAGTTTTCTAGCTTCCAAAACTGTTGTAATTGGTCTGATATTAAGTTTTCATTCACTATTACTTTCATAGTTAATAATTCACTAAATTCATTATTTACTTTACCCTGCAAACACCACCCAAATAAAGATTCTGTAGCTACTACATTTCTTGAAGCTCTTTTAATTTTACCTGTAATTATAGAATAGTAGAAATCTACCCCTATGAGAATATCAATTTTGTCACTTTGTCTATAACAGTCAGCTAATTGTAAATTTTGTAAAACTTTATTTTCCTTAACAAAGTTCAAATCTGGAGGGGAGATGAGAGCATTGGATATATTTTCGACTTCGAGAAATTCAACATATATACTAAGTTTGGGATTGCTAACATTTTCTAGTTTGGCTTTAACAACATTGAAGGTTTTTTCTAACGCAGTTTTATCTCCAAATGAGTAAACAGAAAGTGATTCTTTTCTAACGATCGGAAGGTCCATTTTACTAGATACATCTTTTGTTATGAAAGATCTCACTGAGCTATTATCAAAAAGAAATCTCACATTTTCAGATTTATCATTATTTCGAATTAATGCAAAAGCAGTTTATAATAATAATTTATTAGATCTATTTTCATCGGAATTATATGACGAAACAGCGGAAATAACGTTGGAATCCGTTGGAATTCTTTTCAAGTTTATCATTATCTTTTTTCTGATGAAACGAATAACAAATGGCTTTCGAATGTTTATTACAGCAGAAGCTGCAGTTTACTTTTTGTTTACAGTCTTTAATTCTATGCTTTTTATCCAAACATAAAAACATCTGCCTTGCTTCTTCAAAATCTCTTTTTTCTTTTCCACACTTAAAGTTTCGCAATCCATAGAATTTTGACTTCCGTTCCCGCAGAACAGACATTATGATTCGGCTGACGCTGGTAATAATTCAACTGTCGACGGCTTACTTGTGTTGACTGAAGAAAGTTTCGATTTGAAAAGCTTTTGTAATCGTGAGAATTTCTCTGTAGAATTGTAATTAACAGAAGCTGCGCGTTCTCTACTGAGTACTTCGTTCTTCAAAAAGTCTAATAGACCTTTTAAATCCCGATTTTCGTCTTTAATTTTTCGGCTATAATCAAGAACGAACTCATTATGAAGTAATTTCAAAATTAAAGGCGTTAAACGATTTCCGTAGGAATTTGAGTCTATTTTTAATGCTTCAAGATTTCTTATCTGCACTTCGGTGTGATCGAGAAGTTTTCTTAATCCGTTTACATCATTAGGATTTCTAACAGGTGAAGTACTTAAGAGTTGTCCTAAATGCAAATTCGTTAAGATGTTCGTTTGCCCAAATCTGGAACGCAACAGTTCAAGAGCAGCTTTGTAATTATTTTCGATAAGAGCGAAACCAGAATTAGCTTTGGCGGCTGAGCCACCAAGAAAACTTTTCAAATAAATTAATTTTTCTATTTTTGATAAATTCGGATTTTTGTCAATCGCATTTTCGAACTGACCTATAAATTCTAACCAATCTGAAGGATCACCATAAAATTTAGAAATCGTCAATTTAGGAGGACGAACGAATGTATTATTTTCGCTTTTCGAATCTGTAGTGGGTTCATTAGAAATGTTTCTATTTTCACTCTTCGAATTTTCAAGCTTATTCAATTCCTTCAATTTTTTCTTTCCTCTAAACTACCACAGTTGAATTTTCCCATCTTATTCTAGAACCGTTGTGCCTTCAAGTTCAAATTCCTCCGTTTCGAGTTTTAAATCTCGTTCTATTTAAGCGTCTAAATCTTTCAAAACTTTTGATTTTTCGTTTAATTGGTCTAAATTTTCTTCTAATACATTTACGTTCAAAACTAATTTCATCTTTATTTAATTCAGTCTCGATTTTCTTTAATATCTTGGACACTGCGGTCCTGAATACCTTTCGTTTCTAGAGTTTAGTAATAAGATCTTCCATTATACTAAAAATAGAAAATGCAGGCTTACCTTGGCAGTCTTCGCACACTTCTAAAGTCCTAATCCAAAATTAGAAAACACAAATTTTAAAATTACCCAAAGATTCATTTCTCGGCCGATGCACCATTGTGGCGAAAGGCTAATGTCGCGATAGGCTAATTTTAAGTCGAAATTCTCTCCTATCTAAAATCCATCTATATGAAGAACTCTATATCTATGACTGATTCGAAGAAACGTTAATTTAAATATTTATTTACACTATATACACTTAAACAGTTAATAAATCTACATATGGAATTCTACGAAACAAAGGATAAGGCTTAATACGCCTTTCCCGTCTAGCATCTAACATCTAATTCTTTTTTCTACTTCAAGTGGGGGCGCTGCTATCGCTGTATGACATCATACTTCTCTACAGTTATTGGCGGCCCAAAAAACTGCGTGTTCCTCATCCTCAGCTTTTTAAAATTCAAATAATTTCAAACTGAAATTTTTTAAGTTGAAATTTTATTTAGTATATTTCTTTGTATAAATTATTGCATCTGCTTATCAGTATGTTCCGATATCTTTAAACTGAGGGTTCCAAACCTGGTGATCGAGATGAAATTTCTTGTGTCCTTATAAGTGAATAGTTACGAGATATACTTCTTAGTGACCAATGTACATAATAGAATGTACAGTTCCATAGTAGGAGATGTATTACTTTCACCGGTACGGCGTTCGGTAAACACCAGATTAGTTTATGATGTCTTAAGTGATGAATCGTATCCATTTCGCTTTGTAAGTGGGAAGACTAGAAGATTGTCCGAAACGTCTGATTAAATGCAAATATATAGAAAGAGTTTAATTTTCCTGTAATTCTATGATGAAAAAGTGTAACTGAATTGTAACTGAATCAATAAGGCCCTAAAATTTTCATACTAAGCAGAGATAATGCTGATTAATGCCATGATTTTTCCTATTATCCGTGTTAGAGAAGTTTTAACTCTTTGATGGACGTATGTCATTATTTCAATAAAGAAAAAACTTCATACCCTTGATAATATGTTCTTTCTCTGATAGTAATACACGGTGTAAAAGTGACTCTTTTGAAAAATCTGAGTCGAGAAATTTTGTAATGCGCTAGGAGCTGAACGGATGCATGCAATGCTGTTTATAAGTATTATAATTAACAATATCTCTTATCTCGCAGTGTATTTTGGATTAAATCCTAAATCCAGAATATTTCTTGACAGGAATGTATAGCTATATATTCATGCTGATACTTAATTTACGATGAATTATTAATATATTTATTAACGAATTCGATGAAATCTGTGACCTATATTAAAGTTATAAATTCCAATGTTTCTATTCATTTTACAAGCAAAATATTTATTCCTCTGACCTTTTTACAGATGACTAATTTTATCAATGTTTTTCTCAAATTTATGTTCACTGCTCGCCTTTAATGTTCAGCAGCGTTCAAAACCCATCACCATCTTGATTAATAGTCATAAATCTATACATGCTTATTTGTTCTCGTTAATTTCATATAATAATTATATTCAATGCTAAAAATTGTTCGCGAAGGACTAATTGATGTAATAAAAGGAATTAGCAGATCTTCCAAAAATAAATTACTGACGGTTAAAAGACATAAAATGGCAAAGAGCTCTTCCTTTCCTACGTATTTTCCTGTCGTAGATAGATTACATAAAGAATTTCCTTTACAAACAACTAGCATTTCTGGGCTGATGTCCTTTAAACAATTTCCGACTGCATACTGCTTTTATGAGGGCTACCAAGTAAGGGATTGTTGTAGGTCAACAGCTCGTTTGGAAGCGTTTGGAATGTTTCCGCTCACGCAAGCATTCAATAACCGTGAAATATTTCATTTCTTGAATCGTTGCTTTTGTTTTGTCTCTGGCGATCTGCTAGATTCACAAGTTTCCTCACATTTTCAGCAAGTTAATCGGCTCTCCAAATCTGTCTTACTATTCTAATCTTACTTATCTAATCTATTCTGAAATCTCGAAAATGGAGTAGTTTTCCAACTAGCTAATCAGCATTCTGGTTTCCTTAACGTAATTCCATTGTCTGATTTGAATTTATTTACTCCTTGGCTTTAAAAAGCTCAGTACTTCCAATATACAATATGCTGTGTAAGTACTGTTGCAGAGTTGAACTTTTATTCCATTTTAGTTGTGCATTAAGTAAAGTATTTTCTCTTTATTTTCAGTCACTATTAGCTGCAGGGTTTAAAAAATACTGACTTCTTGACTACGCTGTCTAGTTTACTTTGCTTCTTAGCTATACTTCATGTAATAACAAGATTCGATCTATTTATTCCAATAAAAATGTTTATTACATCTTGAGGCAATAGCATAGTTCTCATTTACAGAAATAAACTGTTTTACCCAAACACACAAATCCTAATAAACATAATGAAGCTAATACACTGCCACCTATTGAGGAATACAGAAGAGAGAAAAAGAGCAAAAGATGGGATAAACACGTAGAATATTGTTTGATGGTAAAGATTGAAACTATAATCATTACTTCAGACTAACACATTTTTTAGGACGTGGCCATTTAGCTCACTGGTTGAAAATATAAATTTTCGATTGATTTTAGAAGAGTTGGAAGATTAATCGAAGGCTTATAAAAAGCCAACAGAAGAAAATTTATTAATAGCTACTTTTCTGACACACTTTTAATTGATGGTTCTCATTTTTACGCATATTTTATACCCCGTATCTCAAGATTTTTTGTTTCGTATTCCTTCTTTTTATTTTTAACAAGTGGTACTAAATGTTTGTTGCAGGATATTTTTGAAGATTGAATCAATAAAGTCGCGCAGAATAATTTGTTCTGAGGAAGTGAGACCCATATGAGTAGTTATAAATGACTCGAGTTAGGACACTTTGAAGGAAACAAAAAGCAAATGTATTTTTTCCTAATAAGAAAGCATATAATGTATACAAAGAATTAAAAAGATATGTCTAAATTAACAACTTTGATAATTTCCCAACTCCTCCATTATTTTCAGGCTCATATTTCCAACTGAAGGTTCCTGAACTTTTAGGAAGATTCAAATTTTCTAATAAAAATATTTTCAAAATGAGGGCACGCATAAAATTGATTTTTTTAACGGCACGATGATTTAAAAAATGAGAGAACAAATTACATAAAATTTAAATACTTAAAACTAATATAAATTAGGTTTTTTTTACTACTACGAGGGCAAATTATAAACACGTTTATAAAATGGATGAAGTTAACAATATAAATAGTTATAAAATAATCGAGGTAGGACACCTTCAGGAAAGTGAAAAGTTTTCAAAACTTTCAAGCTTTCCCTCCCCCCCAAAAAAAACCCTTAAAAATGAACATAAAGCATTAAAAATGAGTGAAAATGAGTAATTTTGATAAGTTTGATAGTCTTATAGATAGACTTTTGAATAGTCTTTGATAGACTTTTGAATTTTCCACCCACTTTTCCATGATGCAAAATACAATTTGCAGATGCAAAAGTTTCTTTCTGTATAAATGATAAAATTAAAAAAATATGACAAAAAAAGAAAAGATTACAGATCCGAATCGAAACCATGCCCTGCCCATCCACCGTTTTAGGCTTGTGATTGTAGGGGAATATGGCTCGGGAAAAACAAATGTTTTCTGAATTTACTTCAGAAACTTTTGAATTACGATAAGTTATAAATATGTGTTAAAAATATTCATGAAGATAAGTATTGAGATTTAATTGAAAAATTTAAAAGATTCGTATAATAAATATAAATTTGAATATATAATAAATACAAAATATTAATTATTCTTTGAAACGGCTGACTTTGTTCAATTAGAAGACTTAGATCTGAACAAAAAGAATGTAATTGTACACAATGATTGCTTTGTTGAAGATCAGAGAAGTATTAAAATATCATTCTTTTGCAGCAGACACAGAAACGCGTCCATCATTTATCTAGATCAAGCCTATAATGAAAGAAATAAAATTCTAAAGAAATAAGGATCACCTGCAATTATTTCACATTTTTTAATTTACAACCCAAAGAAATAGGACTGATGATGAAAGAAATTGGTGTCAAATTAACAAGAGGAAAATTTAGTGAAACGTACAATAGGTGTATTAAAGAATCCCATGATTTCCTCATGTTTTATTTTTTAAAGTCCTAAGATATGAGATACAGAAAATATTTTGATCCCATACAAATGGAAAAGGAATTAACAAATTAGTTATACGTTTATGGGAAGAGTTGCAAAGTTTATTATAATGATATCAGTTTATTATTATTAGTCTCTAAATTTTTGCTTAGGGTAAGTTCCTTATGCGTCTTTGTGTTTTTGCTTATCCGCTTTTGTGTTATGTATCTAAAAATAGATATATAGACGTTCATTAAGGAACAATCGAACCTGTAGCAGGAAGAATCAAAATTTTAAATAAATCGTTAAAAATTTCTGAAAGAAAAGAGCAATATAAATTTAGCTAAAACCATGAGTGAGGAAGCAATTTTATTCAAAGAACAAGAATTTATTTAAAGATTTGCAGTTTTTCACAGTTGAAAAGTAGAACTTGAATGGCTACTGGATAATAATTTTTTACATTATATCAATGACGAAAGGAAAAGGCGTCATTAATAAACCAATTAACAATTCAACATTCGAAATGCATTTGCCTAGGCACTCGTTTCCAGGGCCTGAGATGCAATATTTACGGAGCAAAGTGAGACTGAATCCTGATTTAACTTATGAAGAATGGTCTAAACCTATAAGCAGAGTAGATGAAACAATATACAAACGAGATATATATTATATAAAAAATAGAGATACTAAAATTAGAAATAATGTATGTGGTAAAAATATGAAGATTTAGACTGAATTCCAAATTCCACTGTGCATGAAAGAATAGAAAGAGAAACCGTTTTTCTTTCGAATAATTCGACGCTTTTAGAGTTTGGATAAAAGTATATTAAAATACTAGTCAAGACCAATCTAGTTAAAAATAGCCCTGTTAGCTGCTGATATTGTATGAATTTAAATAAGAAATTAAAACTAAGTCCTATTATAAGCCGTTAAAAATTACGAAGAAACCTATCTTAGTTCCAAATACATTTTGTAAAATGAGGTACATTTTACCTGTAAATTATGAACTAAAAACATTTTTAAAACCAATTTTTTCTCTTGCATTTCAAACCGACCAACAGGACTTAGTTTTACTTTCTTATCAACTAAAAAGTATATAAATGTTGGTATTCACGTTAATAAGTTGGAGGAGCCTGCTGATTCCTGTATAGCTGTTCTATGTCTTTCTGTATGCTGGTAAGTAGAGCTACCGTCACCACAGTGCTTTAAATCTCTCCTTTGGTTGACTAAAGTGGGAAGACTAAACTGAAAAGGCGGTCGGTATAAGGTAAGCGTTAATAAATTTCATAAAATGTCAGTCTTGATTCGGTTTGCCAACTCTGTCGAGTCACACTAAAGGTCACTACAAAATAGTTTTATATTAACTACTTTTTATTATTATTGTAAATTACTGTAATATAATTTTAGAAATTATGTTCATGTGAACGATTCATTTCTTAAAACTTCGTAAACAACAGAAAAACTTTTATTAACTTAGGTAACATATTGACTCATTAAACACAAATAATGCATGTTAGAATAATCACTAGAATTTAATTTTTAAAACGTTAATTAAAAAGTTCAGAAACACTAAAAAATATTTGAAATTTTTAAAACTAAAGATCAAGTAAACTTTTAAGTTTTTAAATCATATTTATTCTGATTCACATGATGCTGATATTGCAGAAGTGAAAATATATCAAACTATCTTTTAAATATCCACAAGCTCTTTTGAACAATGCTGTGCCATTTACTACTTAATGTTTTGGATCTTGTAAAATGTTCAGAAATTAGCACAAACATTTCTTGGATTAATGTTACTTCATCAAAAACATCATCCATATTCAAATTCAACTTTTTTTCAACGTCGAATCTTCAATAACTTCAACAAACTTCTACTATTCTGGAAATGAAATATTTAACAGACCTAGAATTGGCAATTTGCTAAATATAGAATTTTCAGCAAAGTACTCTTCTAAGTAAGTAACCACCGATGAAAGGAATAATTTAGAGTCATCGATAGTCTTTGGAGATTTTGCATTACCTAGTTTTTTCAAATGAATGCTGATGAGTTTGAAAGCCAAAATATTCCCTGTCATATCAAGATTTAAGCTTATTTCTTAAGTTGGTCGAAACAGTGAAACCATCTGTATCAGAAGATTCATTCTAGTTTTTCAACAGAAGGAAGTTTCATGTACAGTTACATGTCTAAGCTGAAGATAGACACTAAACGTTGCGAGAACGATGAATGGATTTCAATCATTGGTATCATTTCTATAGAATTATCATCAATTAAAAATAGTTTGAAAAATTGTTTAAAACAATCAGTTGGTTTGCCTAAGAAGTAAGAACTTAACACCTTACAAGAAATTAAAATCCTTTCAAAGTATGGCATTAAAAAAAGAAAAAAATCTAGTACGCACCTGTCTGAGAATTTGATAGAATTCTGTTTTTACAAATCAATGAAATGCCCTAAGTGTTTTACATCTCTTTGCTGCCATTGAAAAATGGCCATAGATTTTTAGGATAATATTTTCTATGTCCACATTCAGGTTTTTTACAGCACATTTTGCTGTATTATGTAGTATATGTGAGCATTGCAATTAGCTTTAACAATACCTTCATTTAATGCAAGGTTGTTAGTATATAAACAAAAATTCCAAAATTACAGTTTGCATTATTTTCAGTAAAAGAAGAAATTATTGTCCATTCTAATTGCAAATTGTTCATAATATTTTTTAACATTCTAACCTTCCATCCGCATTTTCATCTGGAGTCCCAAAAAAGTCTATTAAATAATTCACTATACGAAATTCCATACTAAAATATTGAATATACACTGGGAGTATTTTCATGTTATTATTTTTAATATTATTATTATTATTATTATTATTATTATTATTATTTGAAGCATCAACTTGAATGCAAAAATATGGAGGTAGGTCATGATTTTGCAATTCGTTCAAAACGACTCCAAACGCTTTTTTACCAAGCTCAATTTGCAACAACTACTTCAAATTTTATTCTACTGCAAGATATTTTTACAGTTACTTTGGAGCCCTGATAATTTTTTAATTTAATTTCAATCTGCGATCAAGCGAGATATAGACATGATTCTCACGTGAGTTATAGGAATGATTATCAAGTGAGTCTGAGGAACAACCATGTGAGTTTAACTATGTGGTATCTTTGAGCTATTTCCGAAGTTACATTTTATATGCTTCTCTAGAATTTGCTTTTTCGATAACTCATCAGTTAAAGAACTGTATGATAGTACACTGTTTCTATTTTTATGACAATGTGAATATTTATATCTTATTGCTTAAACACCCATATATCCATTTTTGAAAACATATTGATAAATAGTACATTTTGCTTTTTGTGGATTAATAGATCCCTGTAACCATTTATAATCTTTCCGCAGTTTTTGCTATTTTACGAACATTATATTGCTAGGTCTTTTTATTTTCGGTTCCATGGTTTACAGGTTTAACATATTTTAATACTTATTTTTACTTGTTTTGCTTAATGTGATACTAAATAAGCATACTTAAAATCTAATAATGCTTTTCATAGGTATTCAAAGATGGATAGTCTCCGAAAGAACTCAATTCCGCGGCCAGCAGAAAATGCAGATCCACGGATACCGATGGCTTGGAGGCATCGCGAAATGACGTTCAACAATCCTTATGCTAGAAGAGCATCTTCTCCATCTGTGACATCATCATCATCAGATGATAGAGAAGAGGTACCAATTGTGAGACAGCATTACAGACCTCTGAGCCGCCACAGCAACATGGAAAGACATGATGACCGTCTTGATCACTATGCTACTATACGCAATGAACGATTAGAGCATTTTAATTCCGCAAGAAGTGAAAGAATGGACTCTTATTCGCATCGTAATGCTACACCTGTTGATAATTACTTCCATGGGCCTTATAGAAATTCAGCTAATGGTTCATCTGGTACATTGCGATCAACAAGAAGTGTTCCAGCTTTAGCCTTTGCGGCTGCAATGGAGAATCAAGATCCTTGTCCAATACACGGAGGAAACCATGGTCCACTGCGAAGACATGGGTCTTTATTTGATATCCGAGCTCCACCTGTAGGTGGACCACTAAGTCTAACTGGTCTGGACAAGAAGAACTTCCATGGTTCTAAACATTCACTACTTAACGGTCTTCCTCCACCACACTTCCAATTTCATCCAGATATGCCACAATATCTTCCACCACATATGATAAATCCGATGATGCGTCCCCCGCATCACTTGGGAATGCCGGTAATTATGGAACCAATACCAATGCGAGACCCATTTAATAAAACTATGACATTTCATCGCAACGGTACAAATGCATATCCAACAAAGGAACCAGTTGATCCATATAGTGTTGAGCAAGTTTGCTGTAAAGGTCATCTAATTGTTTTATGGATAATCTTAGGTGTTGTTACTGTTGGTGTTATTCTCGGCATAATCATGGGAGTCACGATAACTTAGAAATCATATAAAAAAAAGAGTATTGATATAAGTACATAAAGAAATACTGGAGATTATCAGTATTTCAAATATAAAACGAACTAAATAAGGAGAACATATGAGATGCTATGAAAATACTGAAGCGGCGAAAAAAGGCTATGTTCACTGTGATCCAAAAAGTTCTGTTTTAATATATTGGCTTCTACTACAACTTTTAAAGAAGCCTTTCTGAAACAAAGATGTTATTTATCAGGTTAATCAAGTATAAAAAATAAGCGTATATTCGATGTAAACTATGAAATAATAGAAAACAAACAATACATAAAGAGTGCACTTTAAAAAACTGCAAGAAAATAAAATATAAAACAGAAGCCAGGACATTTTTAATGCATTTTCATACATAAGACTGCTTGTGTGTAACAATAATTCGATCTAACATTTGGACACAGGTCCATTATAATGGTTTGTAAATGTTGGTATAAGGCTTTAGAAATAAATTATTGGTTTGCAGTTATGTAATTTGGACAAAATTTTCTTTACAATTTTTTATTCATAATATTAATTCCAAATTTCTATTATATTTCCATTTCAACAACAAAGAAGCACAAGTTTATAAATCATTAGACATAGAATATGACAGAAATACATTTATTACTCTCTTGTAAATTACTATAACTTCTTAGCAACAAAACAATTGTACAATTTTCTGCTCCTTTCGTCACTACTACGTCTCCACAGCACCTTATACCGTGTTTCTTCGGCGGTTATGCGACCAGAATTCAACACCTTTACTAACTCATCGGAAGTGTCTGAACGTTTTTCTCTGCATCTAGAGTGCTTATAGTACTCTGAATTACCACTTTCAAAATGCTAGCCATAATTGCTATTAACTTTTTCACTTTATTACACACAGGATCCGACTATTTCCTGGCACCTGTCCCATGTGACCTGCTCACCTAAGTCATATAATACTCGTTATCATCTTTATTTGCGAAAGGCTCAGCAAGGAAGCTGAGTTTCTGGGTTTCAGTAGTCTGACTGACATCTGACCTTTGATCCGATGGAGATGCGATTTCGCAGTTGTTTTCATTTTGTAGAATCAAAACATTTCTCGCTCATAACAAAGTAAAGAATTATGCTTTTTAAAAATTATGCAAAATTTTGCAAAAAAATAAGCAAAGTCCGCCTGACTTGATTAGGAAAGGGCATGGGAAGGTTGTCACAAATTTGCTGACTAAGTATGATAGAGAAGCTTTACCTCATCCATCGTAATGTCTATTAGTCCAATAGATTTCCTACTTTTACAATTTAAAAGCCCCAGTGTGATCTGCGCTTTCCCTTTTTGAAAACCGTTTCTTCAGCGATTATACAAACCTTTCGAGGACTGAAGAAAAAGTAGAACTTTACAAGAAATACCAAATCTTCCGATTTCCTTAATTTCGGGTTACGAAAAGCAGAGCGACTACATAGAAGGACTGCAAATAGAATATGTCCGAAATCATACAAAACCCATGAGAAAAAACGATTAGAGTGTATTATTTTTAAGTGGCCTTCGCATTTATCTTTTGTACTGTCCCGAAGGCCATTATAGCCATTCGCAGAAATGGATTATATTTGACATCTTGTTCGTTACATTGATAATTAGAGCCCAAGAGATATCCTGAAATAGATTAAATTACGCACACCAGTTCATAAAGAATAGTATTATTGCATGACTTATGTCTCAAAGTGCCACTGTATTTCTAAAATAAAACAACTGTCTGTTGCAGGCGAGTAACATGTGAAGGTCCGAAAAAGCTTCGTTCGACTTGCCAGTCGCAGTTTGGGCATGCCTGACATGGAATTTTAAGGGTTACTCATCCCTTTCTTTCAACATCTGGGCAGTAAAATCCATAAATATAAATATCCTCTTGAATTAAAAGTGAAGGTAAAATCACCCGTTCTACAACTTGTTCATCTACTCAGCCGATGCACCTCAGCCGAGCCTCATCTTTGCACCGGTTTCTAATGGGTCATTCAAAATGGTCTGTCTGATTGCTAAATAATGGACTGTAACTCTCATTAATTAATTAAACCAAATATATTTAATCATTTTATTTGTATATTTGCGGAATGACATTCTGGAATCTTCAACCACACAGCTTCGCAAGAAAATGTAAAGATGCTTCCCTTTTTTATAGTTACGCAGCGATAGCGGTGCCATCTCATTTCAAAGTGATTTAAGGCATACAAATTCAAGCCGACAGTAAAATGATAAGCAGAATATAAAGCAGATGACCCAAAATGGTAAGTTCCAAAATGAAAAAGTAAAACAGTAGGAAATGAAAAACCTCTATATAATAGAAATTGTCAGGCACTGTTTCATCGACCACCATTACCACTCGTATTCCCAAGTGTGCAGCTTGAATCTTATGTAATTTAGGCAGAAGCTCGTAGATTTAAAAGTGCTTTTTCAGGATATTCATTTTTCACCCTAACCGTCATATTAAAAGAGAAATATCCGAATCAAAGGATACAAACCAATATATCCATTAAGCACTTCATCAGTTAAAAAAATACATTCGGTGACATCTGATGACATAATAGAATGAACGGGAAACATTTTCATGGTTATATGAATGTTTTCAGTAGATATGTGATGGAAAAGTATAATTCATTATATGGAAAGGAATATAAAGCATCAAAAAGTTACGTTCAAGTAAATGTAACGTTACATATACATTCAACATTTTCTCCTTTTTTTAAATAGAAATATTAATTTGAATACAAACTATATATTTAGGACCAATGGCAAGTATTTCGACTGGAAAAATAATTCAGGTCCACTGATTTATGCTGCTAGATTTGGCAACAAAATAGTATGTTTTTATAAATTTACTGCTATTCCCTCAATTTTTATAATTTCACATAATTTTCCTCGTTGTTACTTTTCCTATTTCCTGATAAAATGATTTTATGAACACCTATGATAACCTAATTATTAGGCATATATCATAGCGAATTATAACAATCATATATTTACATCAGATGCTCATCTAAGGAAACAGTCTACTAATAACTGAGTAATGAAACTGTTGACTACCAACAATCTTCTGGAAATATACAATAGCTTTTAGCAATTATTGTACATTATGAAAGCTTGAACTTTCCATAATATATAATAAAAAAATTGTTACAAATTTTATATATATGTAAATAATTTTAGTGAAACTACATGCAGATTGTAGTAGCTTTTGTGTAATGTAACATGAAAGGCTTCAAGAATTCGAAGCTCCGCCTGAGAAATAAGGTTACAGGGGCAAGCTCATTTAAGATTGAAGTAAATGCTATCTCTCCAAATTGGCAAGATAACGCCAAGCTGGCGGTTTTCGAGGACCTATTTTTATCCCCAAATTTGTTGACTATTTGGTCCGATCCCTGTAAAACTAAAGGGTGTCTCAAAAGGTTGTTGCCATACTTAACATACTGGTCTGTCAGACCATGTCTGTAAGAGCCCGACAGGAGTACTAGTAGATTCGGCACTGGTCCACCTACCGAGGACCGTCATCCCGGTGGAGAGTTGCCAATGTAAGTGATAACACGGAAGTCATTAGGAAAGGCGAAGTGTTTGCGGCGTGTGCTTCAAAGACCTGCATTTCACTAATCAGTAGTCCTCCTCCGTGTCATTGGAGAGTCTAATATCGGCGTTATTGCAGAATGCACAACTAAGCGATGGAGACGTGTTGCAATTATTCAAGAATTTCCAGATGTTTTCTTTTGACCATCTTCCGACGAAGGTCGAATCAGTTTGCTAAAGCATAGAATTGCCCCGATGATCATCCACCAATCAAGCAACACGCAAGACAAGAAGTTACCCATTCTTAAACAAGAGAAGAAAAGCTTCTAAAGAACGTAGAAGAAAGCGACGTTAAGAAGCTTTCAGCAAGTCCTAGGGCATCTCCCAATGTTCTGGTGAGACAGCTCCACTAGATTTTGCATTGACTGTCACCTCTTTAAACGACGTCACGAAATAAGACAGCTACCCTCTTCCCAGAATTGACAACATTCTGGACTCTTTCTGGCAGCAAGTGGTTTTCGACGCCCGATTTAAAGAGCGAAAATAAGCAGGTAGACATACAGCCTGATGACAGAGAAAAGACGGCATTTACTACCGGACAAGGACTTTGGCAATTCAAGGTGATGTCGTTTGGATTATGTAATTCGCGAGGAACATTCGAACGCCTCACGGGGACCGTGCTGAGAGGTCTTTTCTAGGAAGCCTATCCGATATACCTGGATGACATCATCGTCGAGCAAAGTTTTGAAGCTCATTGAGAGAACATTAGGATGGTGCTTCAGAAATAGAAGGAAGATGATATAAAGTCCTGCCAAATGTAAGTTGCTCAGACATGAACTGACTTACCTCGGACATGTCTCCTCTGCTGAAGGTGTGTGTACGAATCCAGAAAAAGTGTCAGCAGTCAAAGTTTGGAGACGCCTCGAAATTGTGCAACAGCTGAGAAGTTTTCTAGGGCATTGCACCTACTGTTGGAGATTTGTGAAGGACTTTTCTTCGATCGCAAGACCCCCTTCACAAACTGACAGACAGAAAGTTATTTTATGAATTGATGTATCAATATTGCTACACACTTCATAAAAATCTTAGCAGCTTTTATTATACCTGTTGAGTTCAAATGAAGAAAATCCCAAAATATCCTTAAGGTTCAATAGAGTGATTAGATGTTAATATACCCCAAGACGTATATATCTACGTATACTATTTACCCACCCAATTCAGTATGAATTTTAGTTTTTCACATTACCTTCTATTTTATTCTAATACTATTTCTACACAAATTAATTAGATGCTTAAATTCTTACATGTTTCTTCATTAAGGAATTTACTTAGAGGGTACATTTAAAAAATTTATTCCTAGAATAGCATTAAGCAATTATTTTAAATTTAATTATTCTTGATTTCTGTGGCTTTATCATGAAATTTAAGAATTAGCAGAGTCCCTAAAACTCACAGGATATTTTATATGTTTTCACTGAAACACTGATAACGTATTGAGACAGGAAAGAAACAAAGAAAATTAAATTTGCAATGAAAATCGCTAAAGTATATCTATTGCTCATAACTCTAATCTGCAGACGAACAGAAAATACTCCAAAGGAATAGAAAATATTTAGGTGCACCCAATTAAAAAAACTATGCCAACTGGGAGGGCATAGTTTGGGCCTGCCATCTGGGAGGGCTGACTGGGCCTGTCACTGACATTACACAGGCATCATGAATAAAATCACTTTATCAACAAAGAATGAATGAAGAGAAGGAATGGTTAATTCCACTTTAATGATCAGCAACTTCATCTATAAGTACCATGCTTCAGAGCAAAATCCTTATAAAACATGAACACTTATATATAACTTATTCCAAAGAAAAAATCTCGACTTGCCATAAAACAAAATATGAAAAAGTTCAGTGTTCACCATATGTATGAAAAAGTCCTATAATTGTGTACTGCCTGAGAGTTTACGAAATACAAATATTATTTACTGCAGATTTCCACATGTGGGATAAGGATATCTGATGCAGTGGCAAGTCAGTCAGCTAATTTTACCTTATATTTCTATTACATACTTCAGAACAAAATTTTAAATTTTCTATTTATCCATTGCACCAGACTGAAGGTTATTAACACAACTGCAAACACAATAGTCTAAAATTTACAAGCAAAAACAAATCCTTTCATATTTGTCAGCTATGATTTTTTTTTTTTTGCAAGTATGTTGTACAGTTTGATTTCTTTTAAATGTCTGAAAACATACCAGCTTTTTATATGAAAAATAGAAGTATTTTTAAAGTTCATATATATTTAAATGATTACATGCAATCATGACTACTAAGATATGAGATTTTTTCACACTTCGTATGTATTAGTTACTAATTTAAAATATTTTACATTTTTCGACGATGTACACTGCAGAAAAAAAAAGGGGAGGGTAGTTCTAAATCTTCAGTTCTACTGGGCCCATTAACTAAATTCAGATTGTGTTTTTCATGCCCCGAAAGCACGACTTAGGATATATTTTAGATTTATATACAGCATTGTTTATATTTCTATCTGAAGAAAGAGAAAATGAATATAAAAGCTGATCCCATAAGTTCTTTGCCATATTCATTTATTTCATTTCATATGTTGGATCTAAAATATATTTTGCAGTGATAATAGTATATTACACTTTTTTATGGATTTACTCAAGTGACCAGTTAGCTAAATATGAAATCATAGTTTCAGAAGGGGAATTTTCAGAGCATCAGGAATGACATTTTATTTATTTTTAACAATTTAGTTAATGTCCTGTTTTGAATATAGTAATTTTAAATGAATAATTGCAGATGGGTATGTTACATATTCACCATCAGTGCAGTATTAGTATTTCTGGGAACTATTAAAAATTGCAGCATGTGTGGGAACTGGTAAAGTCTGGAGTAGCAGTAAAAATTAATAACTTTAAGGCATTCCTAGTTGAAAGTTATGGCTTTTGTATTTGCAATTATAAATTTAGGGGTTTTTTTAGCATAAAAAAATGTATAAATAGTTTTTACATCTCAATACCAAATCTCGTGTGCTTTGCCATAATCAAATAAACCAAACCAAAATTATAAAAAATCGCATTTTTTAAGCATGTTTAAACACGTTTACAGAATGAATGTATCTAAACTCTATACAGATAGGTGCTTAGAGTATCCACCGTTGCATTCTATCACAGAAAGCAAGCAGGTAATAAATATCCATCAGAGGTACATTGCACAGGCAGTTTTATATTTCCCGTTCTACTGGGCCGATTGGCGAAATTCAAATTGCGTTTTTCTTGCTTCGAAAGCTTAAGATATATATTAGATTTATATATACCATTGTTCTAACATAGGTATTTTGACACAAAATCGGACATTTTCTGAGATAACATACCAAATTTTTTCCCGATTTCGATTCTACAACTCAAATTATGCCTAGATATTAAATTTTGTAATTTTTGGTGAGAAATTAAAAAATTTATCTTGGCGGATTTTTTTTAGTTAGCACCAAGAATAATTCACCTGGAGAACTTCTTAATTTATAGCAAACTATTTTCCTTTCCTTTTTTTTTTCATTGGCCATGAGTGGGAAAAAAGTCATCGTTCATAGTTTTCAAATAATTTTAACAGAGTGCATAAACCACATTTTCGTCATCATCGCTTTCAATAAATACGGCAAATGTCAAAACGCGCCAAAATGTAAATTCACATATATCTTAGGAAATTTTGAATAAACTCTTAATTTTTTGCAAGTATGTTTAGAAATAAATTTTTTTTTAAGATGAGGGCAAAACGTTTATAGGTTATAATTCAAAATTTTTTTCAAGAAATTTATAAAATTTACTTAAAAATACAAATTTTAAAAATAAATCATAAAAAAATGGTGAATTTTATTTGGAATGAAGCTAAATTTCAAAATATGAAAGAAAAAATTAAATTTAGTAAAAAAAGAGATATTAATAAATATATACCAAATTCGATTAACTTTAAGGAACTATAATTTTGAGAGCTAATCTTTTAAAAACTACTCGTGCGACTTTTACAAAGCTTGGCATAACTTGAGTCGTAGAATCGAAACATGGAAAAAATTGGCATGCAATTTCAGAAAAAGTCTGATTTTGTGTCAAAATACCTATATTAGAACAATGGTTTATGTAAATCTAATACATATCATAAGTCGCGCTTTCAAGACATGAAAAACGCAATTTGAATTTCGTCAATCGGCCCAGCAGAACGGGAGTAATAGAACTGTCCCCCCTCTTTTTTTGCGCAGTGTACATATCTTAAAGAATGCAGCTTCATGAAGAAAAGTCTAAGATAAGTAATTACATAAAATTAACTAATAAATGCCGTTAAATACATGACTAGATTGAAACATGAACATTCCGAGTAGCTTCAAAAGACTGTGCCACTCAGAGGCTTAAGAAAGTAACTAGATTTCCATGCACATCTCATTCAAATTCAATTAGTAGAAATCAATTGACCTTCATAGAGTCAGGTTGAAAGCTGGAATGCAGAATTCAAGCTTCTTAACTCAATAAATCGAAATTTAATTTGCTCAAAAATTTCTTTGTTCTCTTCAGTTTAAACACATCACAATTCAACTATTACTGAAAAAAATCTTATTACTCCAATAAATGATTAAATGTCTATTCATCCCCCACATGAAAAATTCTTATTACATTTATTCTCTAGTTGGTCTACTAATATTGCCTCTTGAAAATCAGAGGAAAAATTACATGTTGTGTATCATTCTGAAAGGAAGAATAATAAAGAACACAGGACATCTGAAAGCATATTTAAATAGATGTACTAATTATTGTATTCTATATTTCTAGGAAATCAGATAAAATTATTAATTACGACATTATTTTTATTTACACAATGTCCTTTTTTAGTACCTTGCATACATTTTTTGTTGTCATAAATCAGATGTTTCTAAATTGTAATTTGGAAAAATTAAGGGGGAAGGGCAGATTATGTGATGGGTTGGTTTGTATGATTATGGCAAACTACCTGACGGCTATCTACCTATGGGCAGAGATACCCTCGTGGAGGACTTTCTAAAGAAAACTGGCTTGTATACACAGATTATGCAATGGGGAGAATTAAGTAAGTAAATATGGCAGTTAATTTAAAACAGGTATTAGGAGTCTAATATGAATCAATGTCTCCCATTTTTAGTTTAACAGGGAATTTATTAAAATGGAAAAATACTTTTATATTTTTACACTTTTATGTGCAAAAATTACTTAAAGCTTTTTTACATTACTCTAAGTAATTGATTAAAAAATATTTTGCTTGACTAGAATTTATTAAAAGGGAAACACACTTTTATCTTTACATGTAATACATAAAATATTTAAAGTTTTTTTACATTATTCTAAAAATTTGATTAAACAGTATATTTTATTGTACATGAAAACATGTAGTTACAAAATCAGTATAAAAACATCACACTGCTTCATTCAAGATTATGAATGAAATGTTGCATTAATATCCAATAAAATTCTTTTGATTGGATTCCTGATACATACATTTAACATTTACACATATATTGTGCATTTATATGTACACTTTGGCATATTTTGACTATTTATATTCAAGATAATGCTAAATTAGAAATCACAAATTCAAGATGATCATCTTCCATATCACAAAGTGACTTCAATCCCTCGCACCAAACGTCCTTTAAATTGCCAAACATACTGAAAGAAAACAGAAGTGTAAGTAGATAAACACAGTTTTTGAAAAAGGTTATAAAAAAATAAAAAAAAAAAATCAATCATTCATGATCACAGGAGCATAAATTTTAGTTTACAATATTTTTCAACTTCTGTTTTTCAGACGAAATGGATACATTTACAACAGTTTGAAAACGTGCAAAAATATAAAAATAATTTAACATTATGCACTGCAAAGACTAGTACATGTAGATGAAATCTTTCATAGTTAAAGAGAGTAGTATTTTTGAACGAATTAATAATAACAACAATAATAAAAGAAATATTTTTTGTAAGCGAAAGTATTCAATTTGCATTCAACATTATGTAAACATTTTCATGTACAACCAAAAGAACCTAATTTTAATGAACAATTTTTTAAAAAATATTTAGAACTAACATAATGGAAAATTAGTTTATCAAAACAATTTAATAGTTGCCATTCCTATTAGACATGAATTTTTAACTTTTGTTACTTCAAAGGTTCTTTGGAATAAGCATATAACAAACATGGTACTCAGTGCATACATATAAAAGCAAGAAAAGTAAAAACATTACATAAAAGAACAAGCAAATAAATAAACACTTTTCCATACTAGTACTATTCCATAATATATTATTACTTTAACAATTTGCAGCTTGTTTTGACAATAAACATTTAATCAAGCAGTAAGAGATACAAAAGTAAAACAAAAGTGCTCATACTGTAGAAGATTACACAGTATATATTTCACAACAAAGATTTCTTTGCTTTCACACATAGTTTAAGGCTAACAAAAATACTTTTCTTAATATAAACATGAATGGTATCAAAAAGTTTTATAAGAAAGAATAAAATGGTCACAATATTATCTACTATGGCATATTGTTGGAGAAAGATTTTTGTTACTATATTCACAACACAAAAATGAAGAGGCCTACTGAAATGCTTTTCTGATGAAAGTAAAGCTGAAAGTCTGCTATCTGAAACACAACAGTGCTACTAGCTTAGTGAATTTAAACTGATAGCTTTATTTGTAAACACACAATGGATTTAGTTGTTACTTGGAACAAAATCACCTATAACCATTATCACCTTTTTTTGTAGATGTTACCATAGCTGTGAAAAGTAAGTATCACAGGAACAAAGAGACATCTTCAAACATCCTTGCTTTTACGCTTCGATGCAAAAACTTGAAAGACGCCGGAATATTCATTACTTGAAAAATTACAACTGCCCATTAACAATGGCTGAATCTGTGGAACATATATCAAATGCATCTCTTAAACTAAGAAAACTAATGAGAACCTCTGCACAGCAGCTTGATTTACCAAGCTTCACAGTCTGCTGTGCAAACATTTAAAAAACTTCCAATTTAGAAAATACTGAACCAGTTGTCACATTTCCTGGAAACATGCTATCATATTTAGAAATGCTTCCAGTAGGCAAAGAACAGGATACTCTGATTCTTCTAACGCAAGTGATAATGGATTTTTCACATTTTAGCTTATAGACTGGAAAAGGGCACAATTTTTCCATGTAGGTATTGTTTAAGAAAGGTACAGAGAAATTATTTTAGTTTGCTCTTGTTCACTATTTATAGGGCTGCTTCCTTGTTTACGACTACAGAGCTAACTGTTGCTCTAAAACTCTTCTGTCCTAGGTCTTAGATTATTTAGCAGTTCTAGGCAGACATTAGCAGAAAAGCCATTGCAAGTAGTGAGATTTTAGGAAGCCTACTTTTGGTTACTTTGCTAGACCTTCAGCTTTCGTTCCTTTAATCTCATTATTCTTTCCCATCTCTTACATTTATCAAGCCGTATGGAGACTGATTTGTGCTAAGATATAAGTATGTAGACTAGAAAATATATCCAAGGTAAACATTCTCACAGAATAGGAAATTATGTTAAAAATGCTATTTCTGCTGAAAAACAACCTATAACTGCAATTAATGCTATGGATAATGAGGGAATGAGGCTAAGGATCACAAAGCAGAAAATCTGCTTGCGACACACAATATACAAGTTGAATTAAATTAAAAATGTTGCAGGATGTTTTTTTACATCCAATATTAAGAAATAATGAGAGGATATCCAATGAGTAAATAATTCTTGACTGTGGTAATAATACTGATAATACTGAGCCCATAATTTTCAAAGTCATTGAACATACGAATCTTAATGATAAAGTTAAAAAAACAGCTAAATTAATAACCTGATTAAATAATCAAGGAATGAGGAAATCAATGCAACCACTGTTGATATGCAGGATATTCAGGAGCAAGAAGAATCTGAGTTTCCTAAAAGCAGTTGAAAATCTCACCTATTATAGTTACAGACCCCCCCCCCAAAATTACTGTGGAATGACATCATTAAAGAAATGCTTGCACAAGCTGGTGTACCAGATTACAATGCCAAATTTGGCAAAAAAAGTAAACTCAAAACCACCATTAGTGAAGAAAAAGTCGCATAAAAAATTACAACTTTACTTCCAATTTTAACAATTCCAGTTTGATCACTTACTGATTTCAGTAAGCAGATGAAACTGGAATTGTTAAAATTGGAAAAATATTGCACTTCTAATATATATTGCGACCATTTAAATCTCTTTACTGAACAAATTAAAATTTCATGGAAAAATACAAATTCAAATACACTCTACTGATACAAGTTATAGCAACAAACAACTATTCTATGCACGATATAATACATTGATAAAAACAGGAAGATCTCATTATATGAACTATCAAAAATTTGACTTCAATTTCGAAACATAGTTTCACTGAATATAGAATGCACTCATAATTTTAAGTAGCATACGTGATCTTCAGAAATACAAAATTATGAGCAACCCTGATTGAAAATGAAATATAAATCACAAAACATGCATACCTTAATATCATCAATTTCAACGCCTCTTTTTCTTGCAATTTCTATAATTTCACGAGCCATATTTTCTTGTGAGGTACCTTTTACATTAATATAATCACATTCACATGCAGCATAATGGCAAGATATGGCCTAGTAAAATTGAATCGAAACCAAATAATTATTCATTGATGATTTAAATTAAAACTGCATAAAACAGAATTAAATAAAATTATAATAGTAAAAATTTTGTATTAAAATTGGTTAATAAAGGTTTAATAAAACAATTTCATAAATGAAGTTTTTACAATTGCAAATTTCTGCAGAATTAAAAAAAAAACCAAGACACACAGAAATGGCTTCAGTCTCTTAATTACATTATTAAAGAATATTAGCAATATATCATTTATGAAATCATAATTCTCAAAATCAGTTCTACTAGCAATCTGGAGGCATTAATAACTGATGATTGTGGTTAATATTTCTTGGTCAATTAATTTTGAAGCTGTGCCATTAGACAGCATTAAATGATTCAAGTACACCCTTGTATTTGAAACTGCTGAAGCATTTTAATAACAATTTATCATATATCGCAGTATGAGTTAATACTGATAAATGAGAAAAGCACAACAGACTTTGTGAAAGACATGGCTTCACGTGAAAATGTCTTTTATAATTCAATATCACAGAAAAGGATAGGTTAGAACAAATGAACATATTTTTTAATAATCTGGTAATAGTGTGACATTAACTTTGATGAAGGATAATACAAATTTTCTTTACATTTCCACAGCATTTTCTGTAAGTGTAATAATTAAAGTTATTTCCAATATATTGCCACAAGTATAGAGACGACACCTAACTGTGTGTCCATGATTCACATAATTACTATCGCAATAGATGACAGAACTGCAAGTGCTTCAAAACTATCCATTCCTATGTCAACAGTGGCAGAAGATTTTTATGAAAATTTTAAACTTTGCACAAGATTTATACAATCTAACATACAGGGTGTTTCACAAAGGACCCCTAACTTTAAATAATTTAGAAATAATGATAGACAGATGCATGAAACCAGTGTATGTTTATTTAAATAAGCATTAAGGATCCAATACAGAAACATCAACGTTTTAGTCAAAATTGCACCGATAGATGAGCTGACGATGAATTACAAATCCCTATACAGAGAGCAGAGATGGCGAGAATGATCAGTCATTGAAGATTTGCCATTGAAATGTAACTGCTATCAGGATATAGTGACGAAAATTCTGGAATTGATGTATTCCATGAGGAAATGTGCGTTTATTGTGTTGGAGTACTATTGATTAAATCACAATCTAATGCTACAAGCAGAAATTTTTCAAATGCGGTTTTAGTCACAAAAGGCCCAGATATGGGAAAACAACTAGTGAATATTTAAAAATATTTCAACAGACTAGCTACGTGGCTGATGAGCTAGTCAGAAATGTGGGTTCCACCCACTTTGTTCTTACACTTGAAACTGCACTGACATTTGCTGCAGTTAACTGAGAATCATCCAAATAAATCTGTTCACAGACTTGCAGGTAAATCGGGAATCACACCATCCAGACATACAGAATCCTGCAGAAGATATTACATAAGTTTCCGTAAAAGATTCAATGCCGGCATGCCACACCAGTTTGAACTGAATGACAATGAGAGGATTTTACTAACGAGATGTTCAAGATAACTGATGGCTCTGGTTTTAATCTCGGCCACATATGATTTACAGACATGGTCCATTTTCATCTGCATGGTGTTATTGGGAGATTTTGGGGTACCAAAAACCCATATTTATTTCAGTGCATGACCACTCCATTGCTCAAAACTTATTGTTTGGGCTGCAGTCTCCTGCAAAAGCATCACTAGACCTTTTTTCCTGCAAGAAATGGTGACAACTGACCAGTACATTGCAATTTTGAAACAATCTGTCTCCACTCAACCAGCATTCGACAACTGACCAGGCACAGCAAAGTTCATGCAAGAAGCGAACACCCACACCATACACAAGACAATTCTGACTTTCTGGATAAATACTTTGATGACAGAATTATTGTGTTGAACTATTCGACAGTTAAGGGAAAAGGAATGGAGTGGCTTCCGTATTCATCTGACCTCACCCTCTGTGACTACTTTCTGTGGGATGCATTGAAGGACATTGTTTAATGCAACAATCTTTTAACACTCGATCAGCTGGAGGAGGCTATTTGACAAGCTTGTGCATCAACTTCCAGTAAATGACACACTACATAGAGTCACTGAGAATTTCATTCCTTGTTAGTGATACATTTGTTGTGTCAAAAGTACACATTCTGAATCACTCTTGATGTGAACGTAATAAATGCTTGCATTATCCACTACATACAGCCTACTTATTGTAATGCCACCTGCAGCGCCATCTATTGGCACAATTTGTAACTAAAATTTTGAGTTTTCTGTAGCAGGTCTTAATGGCATTTTAATAAACATACCACTGGTTTCATGCTTATATCTATCACCATTTCCGAGTTCTTTATTTTCAAAGTTAGGGGTCGTTCATGAAATGCCTTGTATGAAACTGCTTGATCAATCCCAACTCTTAATTTTGCTTTGCATTATTGAGCATAAAAAAATCTTTTAAATCAGCAGATACTGGATATTCTTTGAACAGATGAGGTTTGTTTCTGCTTAGAAGCAGCAATCAACACCCATAACTTGCCACATATTGCATTCAGAAAACTTTCATGCTATTCAAAAACAACAATTAAATAATGCGACATGCAATGGTATGGCATGGATTTATTTCCAAGCCAACTTCTGGAACACTTTGTGCCAACACTACAAGAATGTAGGTATCTGGACAGTAGCATTCTAATACAAGATAAAGCAAATGTCCATACTGAGTTACAGGCTAATTTGTGCTATTCAATGATGAATGCGTTGCCTCAGGAATTTTCCATATCCACGTCCATCCTGATCATCAGACCTCAAACCCAATGAATTCTGGAAAGATCATACTTATCAAGGACTCGTGTGATCATACTTATCAAGGACTGCATCAGAGAAAAATGCTAGCATAATTCAACACATCTCCCAGTTTCCTCATGAAGCAGTTCACACTTGACATTTGATAAACAATTAAGACTATCACTCAGAGCACATAACATAGTAACTTTATTCTTCTAATAAATTTTTCTTTACTTGTCTTACAGATTTGCATTCTTCACAGAGCCACATTTGAACTTGGTAGCAAAAACTAAAAATTTTTTTCTTTGTAAACATCTTCCCCATGGTCTGCATAACACTTTTTTCTTTTTTAACTGATTGATTAAAAACCAGTTTCCACATGCCTTTGAGTATTGTCAATTTATTTAAAATCGTCCAGTTTTTATATTTAAAACACCATGACAAAGCACATTAGGGCTAACTGCCCTAATGCCTAATATTACTAAGGAAGGTTTCAGTAAAAGACTTTCTACAAAAAAACTGGCCTCCATTTACATTCCATGTATGGAAGACTATGAAACCTCCCAATGTCTATCCAATTTACTGGTAAATCACAATCAGAGATAGCAGCAAAAATATACAAATAGTCATCAGTTAAAGGGGTGTTGAAAATTAATAAACACTACCACACATTAAACATTAATGATTTAGGCATTATATGCACACATGTGCGAAAGATAAGAATGAACATTACATAGAAATTTACTACCAGAGAAAGTGATGAATCAATTTTTAGGGATTTCACATACTTAACCCCCTCCTTCACATGACTGCTTTTATGCAATCATGAGATTTCTTGTTACTTGAGATACATTAGTTTGTAACTATTTAGCTTTCTTACTTTCTCTAATGATGTAAATAATATCTTAATGAATCTAAGTTTATGAAAACAGAGATTACAATAACTAATTATGTAAATTTAACAAATAAATGTTGTTTAAATACAGGTCTTCATCAGCAGATCCAAAAAGCCATGCCACTCAGAGGATTAAAATGGCAGCTAAACTGGTTAACCTGCAAATTTCCAATTTGTATTTAGTAAATTGCCTAATTTGTCTTCACATGACTTGTATTTAGGGGTTACATAGTAGAAAACAAAATAAGAACTACTGATGAACAGCATTTGTCTGGTATTTTGGATACAAAAGATTTAAGTTAATAAATGTGAAATTTTATCATATTTCCCAAAGATATATTTTCAATGACTTCACATATAAATGAATTAGAAAAAACTTTACCTACAGAATGCTTCAGAATTGCCAATATTGCAGTTGAATTTGGAAAGAAGCAGAGAGTTGTTTCCAGGCTTTGCATAGCATTTCAGGTCAGTAAGAAGTGTTCCAATAACCAATGATTCCTTCCTCTAATGACTGCACCAGAAAACTTATTTTTGTAGCAACAGCTAAACACATTTGATACAGCTAACAATTTGCAAGATATTGCAGCACAAAAATAAGGATATGGCACAAAATTATAGCTCAATGCTTGAAATACATAGGGCTATATGATCAAAGACCAATCTTTCTGTGTGGTGCTATCAAGACAGCATGCATGAAGGCATTTTCAGTTATAACACATCCAACAAAACTGAATACTGCAGTAATAACCTAATGTCTTATTTTTGGATGATAGCAGATTCAGTATGCCAAACACAGAATAGATTACCATATTGGCCAGTTTATATGGCCTGAAAGTGACATGGCACACCAGCAAGAAAGACTTCAGAGGAAGAATCATTACAGTGATTTTGGGGTAATGGTGTGAGGCACTCTCAGTTATGGACATCTCAGCCGCAGGTTCTGGACAATGACAGCATGAATGATGACCACAGAGGCTATTATATATCATATTGACTTGTACTTCATGGCATTGGTAATTTCTTTTCATAGATGATAATGCCATGCTTCACTAAAACAGAGGAATGAAGAACTTTCTATAAAATGAAGATACCCATTGAATTAACTGCCTTGTATGCTCCTCAGATCTTAATGTCACAAAGCATATGTATGGAACATTAGAGGAAGATGAATTGCAGCTTGCAGTTTTTTAGAAGAAAATAAACAAAACTTGGCCTATGCTCTAAAAGAAGAATACAACTATCTCCCAAGGGAGATCTTAATTTAAGCTGGACATACTGAATAGTGAAAAGTTGCACTACTAAGTACATTTCATCCATACTTCACCTATACCCAACTCTTATGTGTACAGTTTCTGAAAAAGAGTTGCTACTACTGCTTTGATTTGTTACTTCCAACATGCTGGCTACATCCTGTGTTAGGCATTGGAAAACAGTTTGAAACATTTATCTCTGCACTTGCAAAATTGATATTTATTCTTTTAGTTTTGAACATATGCATACATATTTTTACTAAATTACATATTAGTGGTGACCAACATTGTAAAATGGCTTAATAAATTAACATTGAGAAACATATTATTTTAGATAAGCTTGAAAAATTATAAAAGAAAACACAACAAAACACTATGTAAAAAACAAACAATACCTTTCGGAATCCATTTGTTCTGTTTGCTCCAGATCCATGAATAAGCACAGGATGAAAAAATACTGTATCACCAGCTTCCATTTCTAAATAAATTCTTCTAAGCATATCATTTTTCTCTAACTGTGACACTCCGTGGTACATTTTGTTTACTCCGCTCTTTAAAAACAAAAATATATAGCTTAATTTATCTTAAAAAGAATAGGTGCAAAGTGAATATTAAAAGTTTTAAATGCAGAAAGAATACAAACAACAAACAATTATGCACACTTTTTCAACCCATAAATGAAACAAATATTCATTTTGTGATTCTATTAAGTATATTCTTGAACAGCAGCAAGCTAAAGGATGCATTCAGTTCATGAAAATTCCCTTAAGAGGTATTTGCGAGATTATTTTAACACCTAGGAAAAAGTACAGGAACACTTTCCATGATAAGTTACATTAAAGTATATTTTTAGACCTAAAACAGTATAAATAAAAATAAAATTAAGTCAAATACTGTTTTCAAAGACAACATGAAAAGAAGTATACCAAAGAAACAAAATTAATCATACAGATCTGAGGGGCATGAGAGCACATAAGTGGAAATAAAATTACCTCATATTTATTTCTCAATTTTTATTTTAGCTTTCTAAAATTTTGCTTTAGCTTGACATTTTGTGACTTAAACACCAGACAATTTTATTATAACACAGTTTCAAATGCCTACAGGATAGACATAAATTTATTAATATATAAATAACTATTCTACTTTTAGCAGATATGGTGCTTAAAAATGCTACGCTGAAGTTCATGGTTAGAGTTTGCCCAGGAGTTTGAAATAGCATACTAGAAAAATATAAATTAAACAATTTATTAAGCATTTCAGTTAGATTAGAATACACAGTATACAGAAAATGAATAAAATAAGAGCACGTTTTTCTAAAAACTAATGACATGAAATATATTCTAATTAACTTTTGGCTCTTGCAGTTTCTGATTATGCAGAATTGGAAAAAAGTCCAAACAAGCTATGCAAAACTAAACCAATAATATATTTTTTTTTAAATTCAATACTGTTTACAAACCTTAACAGAAATTTTTTTTTGGATAAAATTAAGCTACTCCACACCATAGATGACTTTTTATTGTGTTTATAGTCTGAGTAAAATTACAAAGTACAGAAGTTCAGATAGAATGCTGCGAGAGGCACATACTCTATGTATCTCTAAGTTAAACTATGGGAAAGGTGATAGTTTAGGTGTAAAAAAGTTTCAGCTATTTTAAATAAAACAAAAACTTATGACACTATGTCTAAATGAAGATCTACATTGCTTTACACTTGCTAAGGAACAGTGAGTCTGGTCTACTCTTGCTCAATGGCTGAGTTGAAGTCTTGAGTCTTTCACAGATACAAGTATAAAGGGGAGGAAAACAATCTTGGATAATCATTTTTATTCAATCATATATAGGTCTTTGCAATGTCTGAGGTTTATTGATACTGGCGATTTAGTAACCAGTTTGTTAAGTTGTTGAAAGAATGCTGTCAAAGCTATTAACCTTATCTTCAGCATTCAATTACATGTCTCCAAGCAAGAACGTACAGCTCCATTATTTATCCCTTATATGTGCTTTATTGACATGATAAACTGTAACTTTAGTTTGTTAATGCAAATGACATTATAATTGTCATAAGATAAACAAGGCACTATCTAAAAGATGTACGACAGGCTTAAAAAATCGTGGATTTCTTAACCATTTCACAAGACTGGGTTGACCCTATTACTCGCAGCTTTCTTAATCAAGTTTTCGGGAAAGTGAAGAATCACCCACCGCTTAGCATATTTTTCAAAATCGCCAACTTGGCACGCTGTCGCATCTTATCTCCTCGGTTTTCAACGCCTCCAGAAGATACTACACAAGGCATGGCATTTACAATGGCAAACAAGTAAAATAAATACGAAACAAACATTAATTTTAAACACTTAAAATCCTTTAAAAATAGCATAATAATTTTAAAAAGCAAACATGGTTAAGAAAACATAGTAAGCTTCAAAAACTTAATATTGTTATAAAACCCTGAAGAATTAAAACACATTCACATATCAAGAATTTTTTTAAAAACTAGAAATCCTTTTAAAAACATAATAACTTTAAAAACTAAAATCGTTTCAAAAACGTAGTTTCACGAACTTAAAATCGTTACAAAATCCTGAAACATTTTTTAAAATGAAAATTCAGTCCTTTCAAAAAGAATAATTTTAAAAATTTAAAATCATTTCAAACACTTACAATCATTACAAAGAACTGAAAATTAAAATACTGTCACTTACCTAAATGTAAAAAAAGGCTGCATCCCAAAATGCTCCCCCCCCCCATTTTTTAAATTATCATTAATGTGCCGGGAATACTGATGTCTGAAACATCGTCCTCATAACCTTTCCTTTCATAAAATTCTTCCTTAGACATTGGATCTGATAAAGTGGGAGGATAAATTCTTGTAATATCAGCAAAAAAAAAATGCTTTAAAAGCATCATTCTTAATGGCATGGTCATGACATTTTCTCCACATAAATTCGTAAAATGGGAATCAAACATTTGTTCAATTCAATTTGTAGAATTTCCAAGAAATTGTTAGATTCCTGCCCACACACCCTTAATGGTATTAGTATGCACACCTGTTACCGGGCACACATATGTCAAACTATGGTTTACCTCTAAATGCCGAAATCCTTCATCTTCCAGATATTTATAGGCAGCCCAACAGTCAGACATGATTGTGGTGCCAGGCAACACCCATTCACTAATTACATCAAGCAAGCAGGCACTTGTACGATTCGGAACCACTCTAAAGAAAGAGCTATGCATATCTCCTTCAATTCCTCCAAATACCCATCTTCCTTTCATGGGCCTGCCTCTTCCATACTTCATCTTCCCAAACGTACTTTCATCAACCTCAACAATCTTTCCCATTCCTCCAATCTTACAACTCTTATATTTCCCTACAGAAATTATACCAATCAACTACCATGTGATTAGAAACATTCAAGTCTTCAATTGCATATTTCTGAGGGCATCTTCTCCACCACTTTTGCATCACTAACAAAACTGTACACATATCCAAATTACTCAAACCAAACCAATACCCTTTCCTTACACTCCTACACACATCATGTATTTCTCTTTCACACTAGACTGATTCCTTCAAAACCATCATTTATTGCCTTTTTACCCTTTCTTTCTCTCAATTTCATGTTTTTCCTGCATTTCGGATATGCATATGATGATCCAATCAACCCCTCTTTCATAATCATTCTAACATAGCTTTCTTTCCTAATACAGGCAATATGGCAAAAAATCTTTCAGAATATTCAGCATACTTCAACATGCATGCATTCACATTTTCAACAATACTAATATCACTGGAGGCAATTGTGAGTATCTGTAAAAATTCACGTAAAGAAAAATTAATTTACCTGAAAAGAGGTAATCCACTCCACTCAGCAGAAGAATGAAAAGTAACCAATTCTCAAAATGTTCTTGAATTCTTGTTTAAAATAACTGCAGTTCTACTATTTATTACCATCTACACCAATCAGAAATTCTCAATTTAAAATACATACTGAGCATGCGCAAAAATGCTCTGAAATTTGCACTCCTCCACAACAGCAAAATCGGCTTGATACCACAATTGGCAAGCTTATTAATGCTGTAAAAAGTGCTAAACAAAACGCACCAAATAAGTAGGCGATTCTGCATTTCAGCCCAAGTTTTAAACAAAAGTTGATGAAATGGCCACTACTGCACTGTGGCAATACTGCAGTATTTAAGACAAAAGTTATTAAAATAATAATAATAATAATAATAATAATAATAAAATCTTGGACTTAACACAATTCATTAAACAGATTTCAGCAAATAAGCCCCTTCTTTTTTATGCACATAAAAATACTCTTTTTTATTTCCTGTAGGACCGAAGCATGGCATTCATTGAAAAACACCATTTATGAAATATCAGTCATTCAAGAATGCAATAATTTCATCGATTCATCTGATACTACAAAAGAAAGGGTGGACCTTCTTCAACTAAAGAAGGTGCATTAAACTTCTTTCCTTATCATATTTAGTAAGGATCAGCTGATAAGCAAAAGCTCCTATTATACTTGGTGTCCTAGATTTAATAGTTATGCTTCGTTAACTTTAGATAACTTAAATCTGAACTGGGAACTGAATGAAACTTAGAAAAAAAAAAAAAGAATTTTCCTGAAATGACATGGCAATTTTTTTTCCATACTTCAATTCTATAACTCAAATTATGCCAAACTGCGAAAGTTTTGCAAAAATCGCACGATTTTAAAAAAAAAATTAACTCTCAAAATTTTAGCTCCATGTTAATTGAATGTGGTATATATATTTATTAATATCTCTTTTTTATTAAACTTTTTTTTATTCTTCCTTTCACATTTCGAAATTTAGGTTCATTCCGAATAAAATTCACGCATTTTTTGATTTATTTTTAAAATTTGTATTTTAAAATAATTTTAATAAATTTTTTGGAAAAATTTTGAATTATAAACTATAAAAATTTTACCATACATCAAGTAGATGTATTTCTAAGCATACCTACAAAAAATTAAAGAGTTTTTTATTCAGAATTTCCTAAGATACAGTGAATGAATTTATACATTCAGTGTATGAATTTATACACTGGTGCATTTTGAAATTCCGCATATTTGTTATAAGCGATAAAATGTCAAATGTGGTTTACGCATTTTGTTAAAATTATTTGAAAGTATGAATGATGACTTTTTTCCTTTCCTCTACAATAAAAAAAAGGAAAGAAAAATAGGTTGGTATAAATAAAGAAGTTCGCCAAGGGGCTGTGCCAAGATAAATTTTTAAATTTCTTCATAAATTTCTCACCATAAATTACAAAATTTAATATGTAGGCATAATTTGAGTCATAGAATCGTAATACGGAAAAAAATTGGTATGTTATTTCTGAAAAAGTCTGATTTTATGTCAAAATACCTATATTAGAACAATGGTATATATAAATCTAATATATATCCTAAGCTTTCGAGGCAAGAAAAACGCAATTTGAATTTCGCCAATCGGCCCAGTAGAACGGGAAATATAAAACTGTCTGTGCAATGTACCTCTGATGGATATTTATTACCTGCTTGCTTTCTGTGATAGAATGCAACGGTGGATACTCTAAGCACCTATCTGAATACAGTTTTTTAGATACATTCATTCTGTAAATGTGTTTAAACATGCTTAAAAAATGCGATTTTTTATAATTTTGATTTGGTTTATTTGATTATGGCAAAGCACACGAGATTTGGTATTGAGATGTAAAAACTATTTATACATTTTTTTATGCTAAAAAAACCCCTAAATTTATAATTGCAAATACAAAAGCCATAACTTTCAACTAGGAATGCCTTAAAGTTATTAATTTTTACTGCTACTCCAGACTTTACCAGTTCCCACACATGCTGCAATTTTTAATAGTTCCCAGAAATACTAATACTGCACTGATGGTGAATATGTAACATACCCATCTGCAATTATTCATTTAAAATTACTATATTCAAAACAGGACATTAACTAAATTGTTAAAAATAAATAAAATGTCATTCCTGATGCTCTGAAAATTCCCCTTCTGAAACTATGATTTCATATTTAGCTAACTGGTCACTTAAGTAAATCCATAAAAAAGTGTAATATACTATTATCACTGCAAAATATATTTTAGATCCAACATATGAAATGAAATAAATGAATATGACAAAGAACTTATGGGATCAGCTTTTATATTCACTTTCTCTTACTTCAGATAGAAATATAAACTATTATCTACTTCCCAGTACATGATAAATTAAAATTTTTAAACATTTTTACCTCCCAATCTGGATAATCATGATGAAGCAACTCTCCTTTATGAGTTCCTGGAATAGCAACTAAACAGCCATTTTCACGATTCACTTTTTCCATTGCAGTCCATGCACATACGATTTTATCAGCTGGTCTGAATGGAAAGTAGTGCAAATCTTGATGAAGAGGATGACGTGAAGTCAAGGTACCTACCAAAAACAAAAAAGAAAACTGCATCTTTTTAGAATCACTAGACACAATATTGATAAATAATAATTAACACATGCACACATTTTAAGCAAAATTTCTATATCTACTGATGTGACTAAAAAAAACCTAGCACATATCAGTTTATGTAAACTATATGGTACCTCTACTTATGCATATTATCAGTTATAGCACTACCGCATATGTGAAGTTATAGATATGTGTGAAAGTTTTTGCAGTTACTGGACTTCAGAATGGCAAGTTCTTGTCATTTAAGAAACTTTTAATGCAGTCTAATACATGCAACACATGAGATGGGTCATAATGTTTTGGAGGTCAAGATGAGGTCATAATTTTCATGCATGACCACTTCAAGAATATGTTGCAACTGCAAGAATTTCACAAAATTTTGAACTTATGGCAATTGTGGGCTCACTGAAAGGAATGGTGTGCAGCCTGATGAACCCAAACAGCCTCAATAAATATCTGCTTGGAGACAGACATGCTTCCTTAACTATATGAGCTATAAGAATTGACATCCAACCAGAGAACCTCTCACATAATCATGACACAGAGATACACAGCTCATTTCAGCATAGTAATTTAGATACTAGGTATTTGATTACTAGTTGAAACAAGTAGCCTGATCTGACCAGCCATATCCAAATGCTGTGGGTGGATGGAAAGATCTGCAAACAGAAAACCATGTCAATCATATACAGATCTTATATGTGAACACGAAGCTGTACACTGTGGTGGCTCAGTAATAATAAGGAGTTTGTTTAGTCAACAATCAAGGAACCCAATATGTCTATTAACACTTCTAACAAGTAAATGCCAAGTCCACACCATTCTAATGAATAAGAACTGTTCATATCCAGCCTTCATTTTAATGGGATCAGCATCTTTGGGCAAATAGCCTCAGAAGCTTTCAGACACCAAATTATATTTAGGATAACATATATCAGTTCGGAGTTTTGCAATAGTCACCTATGTTATGACACATTAACATTATCAAAAAAATATGGGATGCCATGTAATAAGCTATGGAAAAGAGAAGTCCAATAATTTCAAGTACAGCAAAATTATAGAATGTTCTGCAGATACGTTATTCATTGCATACAGAATACTCTAGTACATTCTATTAATCTGCCATTCTATGTCCCCTTGAAGAAACTACAAAACATTAATATGCATAGGGTGTTTTAAAATGAATCATCTGATTTAAAATAATCCCAATTATTTGGTTTTCAATCTGTTTTGATCAAATAATACATAGGTAGAAAGAGGAAATCTCAAGTGTCATGCAGTTGGGGACCAGATGCGCTAATGCTTTTCCTTTGCCAGCCACTTCAGTATTTGTCCAGATGGTGATCGCACAACAGAAATCATTTTGTGTTCTATGTTTCGCAAAGTGCCAGTCTGTAACAACCGTTCAGCGTGATTTTCATTGAAAATACCCTGGTGTTCAACAACGTAATGCTCAGAGCATTACGTGATGGCATAAGCAGTTCCAAGACATGAATTCCCTGTGTAAAAGGAAATCACCTGTCCATCCCCATGTCAGAAGAAAATAAGAAGCGTATCCTACAGAATTTTGCCTGTAGACCACAGAAATCCACTCAATGTATCAGTAAGGAACTCGACATTCCTACAGCATGTATCTGGCATGTTTGGCAGCAAGTTTTGTTTTCAAACCATACAGGATACAATTGTTGCAAGCTCTGAAGATGATAAATTCGTAATACATTTCATATTTAGTGATGAGGCTATTTTTCCTTAAGTGGCAAGGAAAACCACCACAATATTAGAACGTGTGGTATGAAGCAGCCACATCAAATTGTACAGTATGTGAGAGAAGTGGTATGGTCCCCTTCTTTCATAGAGGCCACTGTTAGGGGAATCATATATCTCAATATGCTTAAAAACTAGCTATTCCCATGGTTAGAAAACAATTTGGATGAATTAATTTTCCAGCAGGACAGCACATCAGAAGCACACTGAAGCATGTTATCAGCATACTGGAGATTGGATGTTCCGAGAATTTTTGTGCAATCGCATTCCTCAATGATGGATCAGGCATTCAGGATCTGACAATTCAGTAAAATATGACTGGCCTTCAAGATAGCTGAACCACTCATTGTGTGCAATTTCTTCTTAAAAGGATTTGTAAAAGACTCTCTTGATGTGCCTTCACTTTTAGCTACATTAGCCAAACTGAAGATACGCATAACAACAGCCATGGAAGCACTGGATGCAAATATGCTTGTAAAGGTTTAGGACAAATTTGGCTACTGTACACACATATGCCATGCATCTAAAGGTGGACTAACTGAACACCTTTAATTTGGTTTGTAAAAACACTTTTATCTTTGTAATATAAAATTACGCTTAAGTTTCTATGTTCAACATTTTTCATAATATGCATAATCCAAATCAGGTGATTCTTTTTAAAACACTCTGTATATTACATAACTATAAATATATAAAAATATATACATCACACATTATAAATAAATAACAGTTTAACATTGATGGGGAATAATAATAATAACATTGACAGGGAAAAAATCCAACACCAAAAAAGAGTTGAGCTAATTTAAAGAAATTTGGTAGGTATGATTATTCAGATCTGACATAATGAGTCGATGTTAGTCAAGAATGCCTTTAAGACGATGAAGAAGCCATTACCAATAGCTGAGTGAGTTTAATGAGATCATATTACAAGGCTATGAGAAGGCAGATTTTCTTTCCATGCTATTACAGAAAGACTTGGCAGGAATGTATCCATTGGGCATGATTGCTGGCAGCAGTGGTAAAGGTATTGGCTGAAGAGCAGGTTTCGAGGCACTACCGAGTGGGAAGACCGTGTCTGGCATGTGGCTGTGACACAATGTACTGTGTCTGCAGCAGAAATTTGAGCTGCAGTTGCCATCAAAGTGATGCAACTAACTGTTACAAATTGATTATCTGAAGGATATATCTGAACTAGATGTCCTGTAGAATGCATTGCACTTACTCAAAACCACTGCTGTTTACAATGTCAGTGGTGTCAATTGAGCTCCTTAGAAGACAGAGTGGAGATATGCTGTGCTTTATAATGAAAGCCGGTTCTGCCTTTTGGCCAGTGATGGCCATGCATTGGTTAGAAGGAGGCAAGGTAAGTACCTGTAACCAACCTGCCTGTGGCCTAGACACACTGGAGCTACACCTGGAGTTATGGTCTGGAGAGCAATTTCATACAACAGCAGGAACACTCTTACGGTTATCCCACGCACCCTGACTGCAAATTTTTGCGTTGGTCTGGTAATTCAAATTGCTCAGATGCCATTCATGAACAGAATTCAAAGAGGTGCTTTCCAACAGAATAACACTCACCCTCATACTGCTGATGTAACCCAACATGCTCTACAGACTGTCAACATGTTACCATAGCCTGCTAGATCACCAGAAGTTCCTGCAGTCGAGTACATATAAAACATCATTGGACAATAACTTTAGCATCATCCACAGCCAACATGAACCACCCTTGTACAGACATACCAAGTGCAACAGGCATTGAACTTCATCCCACAAACTGACATCTGGCACCTGTACAACACAATGCATGGCTTGGATTCAAAATTCTGCCAGTTACACCAGTTATTAATATAACAGCACTTCACATTTGAAATGTTTCTTCTCATGCTTGCATTAACCTGTGATCTTGAAAATTTAATCAATTGAATATTTTATTTAGACAAATATATTGCAGAAATTTCATTACTCTACATTAATTTTTTCTTGGTGCTGGGAATTTTTTCCCCCATCAGTGTATATTAGACACTCAGGATGTGTGCATATATATTTATGTTGTTCTGGATGTCCTTAATCAAATTTGAACAACACAGTAAAAGTAGGCATTCAATTAACTGGAATGTAACTACTATTCAGCAATTCAACTACAGAAAGCGTAGGGAACTGGAATATTTTAGGATTTTAGAAATTTCTTCTCCCTAAAAAAATTTAGTAAATAAGAGATTTCTGATGTCATTATAGCGCTTCTAATATTATTAAAAGGTATATTTTGTTACCAAACAGAGTAATTTTGCGCTAATAATGGAAAAGAATGATGTCACAATGCGATCATAAATAGTTCATTTTGGGTTTATTGTGAACTCGATTAATTCTTGATAAGCTGGTTTAATTATTGTAAAGAAAGATAAAAGTTCTATTTGTTCCTCATATTTTGAAAAAAATAATAATATTTGGACAGGTAAAGTTACAGGTATAAGTGGATGGGAATTTCACCACAGGTTGCACAGTTATAATCCTACTGCACTGACTGTAGAGCTCAGCCTCAGATTTCAGGGAGAACACCCTTGAGGTGGTCTGAGGGTCTCCCACCCTTCTTCTCCTACTACCAATCAGTTGAGATGACTTTCAGCTCACTGTGTACTTTGAATGCCCCCTTTCTGCACAGTAATATTTGAGGCAGCATGAAATGGTGTATTTTCAGAGTTACAAAATCCAGGCATTAAACAAAACTATGATGCTCAATTTTAAAAATGGATAAACAATGGCGATGTAACATAAAAAATTATGACATACAATTTAAATTTTTTATACGCTATATCCATTATTTGTATCTCTTTACTACCAACTAAATAAAGAATGATCTGTTCATTTAAATTTCTGCTGGATTGAATGGTGATCTGCAAGCTTCTAGGTTCAGTGGAATTTTATAACTGCATAAGACATTTAACTTCCATGTTTAAGGTCACAAAATACATTGGCTTTTATGTCAGAAATACTTTTAAAAAATCTAATGCAATTTTAAAAGTAGACTTTTGATATTTAAATTGCTAACAAATATGATGGATTTTTGAATTTTAGAGGGAAATTTTGCTTTCTAACATGAATTCCTATTTTTATATGGTCTACTATCCAAAATTTTCCCATCTCCGGAATTCGGCACTACAAGAGCTTTCAGAATAATCAAGCTTTTGCTGTACTGGCTTTCACAAATCAAATTTCAAAAATAAATAATTTTAAGATAGTAGTTTCTAATACATATCTTGAAGGTAAAACAGAAGCAGACACATCAAATGACATTAATACATAAAAACAAATTAATAATTAGACATGATTTCCAACTATAGTAAAAGTTTAGCAGTTGACATTAAAATGATTATAATTGTTACACACAATGGACCAATTTATTTGAGAATAAAGCACTAACCTAATTAAAAAAGAGTAATTATTGACACAATTATTAATATTTAAAATCAAATTCTCAAATGTTATTCCTCAGATGACTCCAACCAAGTTTTCAGCCAATATTCAGGGCTCAGAAGGTCATCTGAGTAGGAATTTGATTATGCTCTTAAACATAGCCATTGTATGGAGAATGCTCCATCTTGGATACTCTCAACAAGTATACTGGTGTGTAAATAATAGCACAAAAATAAAAAAATCTAATGAACCCCTGAAGATAATAATCTACTAAGCAGAAGACAATATGATCAAAGCTATTATATATAAAGTACTGAACATTTTTTATTACCATAATTATTCTAAAATTTTCTAAGTTTACAAACTTGTGGATGACAGAGAAATTTTAGTAGTATTGTAATTCATGCAAACAAACACTATCAAAGTGATCACGCAAGAGAAATTATCAAAATTTTACAGAACATTAATACTCAATAATCAAGGATGATGGTGAAGCACAGGTACATGCAGCACAACATAAAATGATTCTTCATGGAAACTATTTCAAACATCTTCTTGAATGCCAAGAGCTATTAGCTAGTGGGATTAAGAACACAAGCTATAATGCATGGAGTTAACGGTTTTGATTAACTTTGTACTAACGACCGTGATATTTCAGTATAGGTATAATACTGAATTAGGATGTGCCCCTGTCAATCTGAATGAGTGTGAAGCCATAACATTCAAAGGTACCCCAAAGTCATTCTAAAAAAAAAAAAAAAAAAAAGTTTAAGTGTTGTCTAATAAAATTGAACCATCGTGATTGAAATGCAAACAGTAACATAATTTTACAGATTTTTACTTAAAAATCCATAAGATTAAAATAAAAAGACAATTATAATTTAATTAAAATAATAATAACTCTCTGCTACATGTTTCAATGGGAATCCTTTGGTTTCCTTTCTTTCCATTATTTGTTGCTATTCCAAATATTACAGTGAAAGAAAGAAAAATCTCCTGTTTTTAATTAATTTTTTATAATTCACTATTGCATCACATTTCATCATAACAGACATTTTAAGGTTAGGTTAGCTAAGCTTATTTGAATATGGTAAAGCACACAAAAGCTATCTGACTTAGAGGTGGGATGCCTTTAAGGAGGACTTTCTAAGAGAAACTGGCTCATACTCCCGTTACACATGAAGGAAACCACTAAAACTAACAATGCAGGCAACCCTTTCACATGTAACACATTTCTAAAAATTACATTGTGTTGCATAAGAAAAGTGTATTCAAACATGATTTGGAGACAAACTGGGATAAAATTTAAAAAATTAAGAAAGAGAAAAAGTTCTTACCTGCATCAGGTGGTTTGTTAATTAACATTGTGTGCACTGCTTTGAAATTAGGACCACAGAAACACTCGACATAATCAAGAATCTAGAAATAAAAAAAAAGTTAATTGCATTAACAAGAATAAAATCTTTAATTATATTTCTACCATAATTCTTCCAGTACCTTTTCAACATACACAGTTGTAACTAAAACTAGTAATCAATGACTGAATATGCATTTTGACAATGGCAGAGAGTCTACATTTCTAATTACAGTTTAAAAATTTTCCTGTTAATTACATTAGTATACTAATGGACAAAACTTAAAAATGATGCATAAATGGCCACACAGCATAAAAGGAAGGTAGGTTTATGGGCCACCTAGGAATGCTTTTGTTGCGAGAATGTTCGTCAATTATGTGAAAAGAAATTTATTGTGCATTAAGTACAGAAGGAGCTTGATGAAAAAGGTACATTTGTCCTGAAAACAGCTTGTACAAAGAATGCAAATTACTGACCACTTGGGTCTCTTGAGAGACATGTCAATATAAGTATATCCTCTATATAGTGATACAACTTTACCACACTTTGTGGCATACCACAAATGCTTAGAACACACCTCAAACATTTTTAGTGAGATTTAAGATTTGGAGAACGTAAAAGCCATACAAGGCATTAAATATCCTCAATGTCAAGACAATCCTGCACAGTGGCTGTATAATGACATAGCATGTTCTTATTTGTGAAATGAAATGAATTGCCGAAAGCACCACTGAAAAGTAAACATGACATAGCAGCACTTCATTAATGTACTGAGAACCAATCAAGATCTGAGACAAAACCATATGAAGTAATATGCAACCACTAAGTATTGCAGTGATACACATCACGACACTACAGGAACTCTATGGGTCCTTTCCCTGTGTATCTTCTGTGTAATATGCACTACCAATCTCATGCGAGATCTGTTGCCATCTATAACCATATGGAAAACTGAACCTACTTTCAGAGAAGAGCAGATATGACCACCATCATTATCAATCCAATCATGACCAAGTCCTATCACATGCTTTTCCTTGTAAAAAAAATTTAGATAAAAATTTGTTTCTCATTAGAAAGGCATTGCACATTATCTCAAGAAAAAGTTCATTATTGGTTATTGATCTGCCTTTTTTGAAATTGCTCTACTTAGAGATAATTTTCTTCCATTTAAAAATTCAGATAGCAATTTACCACTATTCCTGGAGCTTTGCTTAGACATCCTTCAACTTATTGTGGAGAAACGGTTGATGGGTTTTTCTGATCTTTTTCCCAATCACTGCAGTATATTGCCAGACATCAGAAAGCATGCCGCCTTCCACACACACTTACAGATTGCAAAAATGAGTCCAATGACTTATTGGAGAAATGCTACAGTATCATATAGCTGATACAATAAGAGATAGGACTTGCATAGGATACAGTCAAAACTCTCTTCATCTAAAATACATGTGGTTCCTTACAGGAAAATTAAAAAGTAATTTGAGTTTCCTGACAATACAGCTTTGTGGAGAGGAATGCTGATGAGTAGGTACTGTTACTATACACAGTACCAAATGTCTAACCACAGTTTTCACCCTATTACTAAATGCTAGGCCTATGGTTTTCAGAATGGAAGCAAGTGATTTTTCTATACACATGAAACTGTTCAAACTCTCTCAAACATGTTTGCTTGGATTTGAAGATGTAATGGATAACATAAGAGATCCAAGTACCCAGCTGGCTTTGCTGACACACTCTACAAGTCTACCTTTTTACACGCTGTAAGACTGGGCTGTGTCAGATAGTAATGAAATATTCCAAAGACTTTTCATTGCTATTTATGTATTTCTTGACATTCATGGTTCCATCATAATTTTAAACAGTTAAAGAATATAGAGATTCCACCTGCTTAAAGAAAGGTATTAATAACAGCCTTCACAGCTTTATGTGTTAGAATGTATTAATAACAGCTTTCACAGCTATATGTGGCACTGACGAAATGGGAAGTTCCTTCCCATTCTACCAGTGAGAACAACTAGAAATGAAAAGTTTTAAATTTTGCTCGCAGAACAGTCTTAGATGTTCGGACATAAGCATCTCTCCTACTCCCGCAAAAGTCATAAAGCTTAGAAAGTCATCATAATCAATAGGATTACTCCTGACTCTAAATGTGCAAAGATGATGGTGTGATGGTGAACACATGGCCCAGGTTTACATAATGAAATATGTTTGTAGGTTAATGGAAGTATATCTGTTCCCAGCAATTAAGCAGTCAATGGTAGGTATCATTGATCAGTTACTCAGTGGGTTTACTATATCTTTAATTCTGGTTGCCCAAGTGAGAATTAAATCTGTTTAAATCACTGATGAGTAGAAGTAGTTCAGGTTAATGCAGTATCAAATCATTTTTAAGTCCATCTAAGCTATCAGTTCATTAAGAGGCAAATAGATCACACACACAAGTTGTTGATGTATTGAGCTGTACATCAATAACTGAGACATATCATGAAAGAAACAGAAGAGATAGTCTTTGGAAGAAAGTAGACTTATATCTTCATTGATCTGATAAGATGGAACACTTTTTTGTCAGATGATAGAATATTTCCAGTTTTGCTAAAATTTCTGGTTAAAAAAAGTCTCTTGTGCTTGAGACTCAACAGATCTTGGTGGAAAATGTGACAATTACAAAAAATTAAGGGGATCAATTTACACTTTTGGTTTCCAGTGGTGTCCCTTTGCTATTTTGGAGGGGGGTTCAGGAGGTGTTCAGAAGTAACTCCCTTCACAGCTATAATTCAGAGCTTCACAGCTGGTT